>MU160117.1:90725-104569 GCA_015888305.1 Antheraea pernyi | reverse complement strand
GAAAAAACATATACATTTTCTCTTCTATTCATTCTCTCTTCTAAGTTTCATAAACTACGCCAACTATATTTAGTTACATAAATAATTATCACTAACACACTATGTTAGCACTTAGTTGAATAAATTAGAAAAGTTAATTTGCATGAGCATACTCACACATTAGAACGATTTTCAGTAAATTAGATTAAAATAGAACCGTTAGTTTTTAATATATACAGGCTGAAAACAACTGTCATAAATATAAAATTAAATAATGTATTACTATGCCTAGTGAAATAATATTCGGCTCACCATTCACGAGGTCATTGATTCTGAAGTTAATTTGTGGAATCTCAATCATGAGCCCTTCTAGCCTTTTGTCATCCACGTTGTCTGACTGTGAGAAAAAACTGAATTATAATTATGAACAAATACCTACTTTTAACTCGCCCATATTTAGAGTTTGTTTTCCACCTAACGGCCATATTTAGAGTTTGTTTTCCACCTAACGGCCATTTTGATTGTCCAGTAGCTCCTATTACTCCATACTTAAAATGCTATCATAGAACATAACAAATGCTTATCACTACACGAATGAAGCTTATTTATTAGAACGTATTCATACGAGACCTTTTATAAATAAAGTTTATTTAGGTTTATATACACAGACGGTTTCCAATATTACATGGGGGCTGATGTTACTGGCGTTCACAGGAAGTGTACCTCTCATTCCCTTGCACGTGCTTCCCGGGTGGTGCTAAAGACTAACAGATTTTTGGCCCATGAACGGTTCAACAAGTAAACATCACAGCGACAGAGTTTTTTTTTATTGTAGCTCGGCAAAATGTCTGCACTATGCCTGATGGTAAGCACAGTACAATCCAAAAACAATGAAGACCAGCGGGTGACACACTATCCATCGCCGGTCGCTGCTGCCATGCCGGCCTGCGAAAAGCTGGATATGCACAGGCTTATCCCGAAACGCGACTCGCAGGAGCTAATCACTATTACGGGCTTTTTCGCCATATACATGGTGGTTGCGACTCAGTCAGGCTGTAAAACCTTACTACCCCGCTTTCGCCATTGCGAGGAGGTCATCTCGCAGAAGGAGGCGGCAGAGAGGGCCCGAGAGGTAGACCCTCAAAGTGGCCGTCTCCGTCAACGAAGGACAGGCAGGAGGAAGCGGCGCTTTGCCCAACCTGAGGGGATGGGCCAGGGGGCTCATCTCCTCATTGCACAGGTCCGGCGATCGAGGGCAGGCAGCTGGTGTGTGCCCAGTCTGCCTCTCTATAGGTAGGAGCCCGACAGTCACCTTCCGCCGGACGGACCGTGGGGGCGGCTCTACAAGGTTGATTAGCTTGTTCGATCCCTTGCCGCCCCCACGATAACGGTCTGTCGGTACACCGTGGGGTTTTGGTCCGTGCGAGTCGGACATAACCCACCCTCTCCCTCGGGAGGGTGGCGTATCCGTAAGGGATTTACCCACGTTACAAAAAAAAAGACTAGCAACGCGTAGTATAACGGCCTGTATACATGTAATATTAATATTTTATATTGAGCTTGTGCAGCCCATCATATGTGTGATTAATTAATCAACTGTATATGATTATTGCTCGGAGTGCCAATATATATGCAATGCAATATAAATGCAGAGTACTTAATATTAATAATTTATATATGGAAATAATTATATTCTATATGGAAATAATAAGTTCAAATAATGCAGACTATAATTAATTTTAAAATACAAAAGAGAACACATTTATTCCATTGATTTGAGTATTCACTTCTATCGTATTATGACTGCCTCGACTTTTTTTAATAATTAATTAACACATATGTTTTATTTAAAATGTTTGTCGCCTACAAAATATATATTTATGGTTATACTTACCTGTAAAATATATATGATATGCTGTAAATTAAATACAATGCTTATTATAAAAGAAATAGGTCGATATATCTGGTGAAATATTCGTAAGAAATTGCTTTTCGGTTTATAATTCTTATAGTATCCGGTTAATACCAATATTTCGTATAATTGTTCGAATGAATCGAAAGGCCGAACGTTTTGTACATCCATTATGCTAGAAAAATCAGATTCTGTCGATTTCGTCAAACAGTGTTGAGCGATTAAATTAAAGCTGATTCATTTAGCCAAATTAGAACTATCAATATTATATTACATAGACCGAATAACAGGGTGTCCCAGAATCGAAATGAAATAAAACATTAAGCATTTGTATAGGTAAAGGTCGGAGGATAAACTATTGTAACAATATTCGAGTGTCTAATATAATTATAGGTAAAGAACAATATTACATTTTTAACCACTTATTATTTTTAGAGATTTTCTAGTAATAGACATTATGACAACAGATTATTTGTACTCAGTATATTTCTCCATATTTCCATAAATAGACTTACACCAAAATAATTCTTTCAAACTAGTCGTTACACGCGACTTCTTCTGTGATGTCTATTACATAGGTATAGACCTAGTATTATAAAACTAGAGGGTTTTTTGTTTGGTTGAACGCGCTAATCTCAAGAACTACTGGCTCGATTTGAAAAAATCTTGGATGATAGGGAAAATGAGGAAGGCTTTAGACTCTATATTATCACGCTAAGACCAATAGGAACGGCGCACCAATAAAGAATGTTTCAAAATCAGGGTTTTTTAGCCCAAAGTAACTTTTACACGCGGACGAAGACGCGGGTAGAAGCTAGTTTTAACAATATATCCCATGTACGGAAGAAAACACAATTAAAAGCCAGAATATACTTTGCTTACAAAAATCTTTCGTAAACAATATTATCTGTTTACTTCCCTTCGCCGGCTTATAACAATCGTTTCTATACATTTTAATAACTATATATTAAACAGAGCTACTCGCCCCGGGTTCGCAAACAAAGAAAATGAGACAAAATATTCCCTTTTTTTATATCATAGGAGGCAAACAAACAGCTGGGTCACCTGATGTTAAGTGATCACCATCGTCCATAGACACTTGCAACATCAGAAGAGTCGCAAGTGCATTGCCAGCCTGTGTTTGGGAGAAGGAGGAGTGGGGAAGTGCGGAGGGGGAGGGGAGTAGGGTATCCAGTGCTCTCACTGACCAAATGAAATGCAATAATGCAAATACTGTTACTTCACGTCGGTTTTCTGTGGGTCGGGTGGTAGTACCCCGGGCGAACCGACCCATTCATGCTGAAACCAGCAGTAGCTTCAGCGTGGCTCTACCACCTAAAAAATTATGTGTGTAATGAATTAATATGGTTAATGGACAACTAAACGTCGATCCGTTAATTCTGTCAATATTTTTCCAACTGTCTTCGGTCGTATACTTTTTATAGAGATTTTTAAATCCATATTTTTCATTTTTCTGTTTGATTTTTGAACATTGTCTTTCATAAAAACTTCATCATAACATATACAAACACAATAAAATAAATTTAGCCAAATAGATGCAGCCGTTCTGAAGTGATGCGCTTACATATATACATACATATATATTCGGTATACATACATATATGGATGAAAATAGCGGGATAATTTTGTATGAAATAAGCGCCTAAGTAGTAATCAAATCAATAAAAGTGATCAAAATCTTTCTTAATAATCTTTATGTGATGCGTACCCAACCGCAGACGTCTATAATTTTATTCATATAGATAGTACAATGTCTCGAAAATTGTGATTAAATTTGCAAAACATGTCCATGTAGAAGTATTATGGTACGTTACATTCGCTCTATAGTCAACAGATCCGACCAAACGAATCATTTATTCGGAAAAGCCTTCGTTTCAAAAATATGACGCGATAAAGGGCCCCAGCTTATGAAATTATCGATTAACTTCGATAAATATAGGTACGATACAAACTTAGTGGGGTGGTTTCGAGAGGTGCTCGACCGCTATCTAGCGCTCGGACGGTTTTGTCTGTTGGCAAAGGAGGGCTGCGTATCGGCCCCTCGTCCTGCTGGACGACGCCGGGTAGATACTGTAAAGGGTTGTAGCTTCTCGGGTTATCCAGCCCCTGGAGGAGGTGGGCCGAAAGTCGCGGACGCGCAGTTCGGCTTTCATGCAGGGCGTTCAACTGCGGACGCATGCCACCACGCCGACGACACTCTAGTCATAGCCCGGAGTGGAGGACGGGGTGGCGGGGGTAATTGGGGAGAACTGGTGCGCCTGGCCACGATGGCCACAACCCTCGTGGCTCTTGTCTGGTCGGCTTCTTACCCTGGGAGCTGGAGGCGAAAGTTCTCGTGCATGTCTTCACGGTGGCGAGGAAACATAGTGGGGGGCCTCCGGGTCCCAGGAGAAAGAGAATAAGAGGCGGCAACTGAGGGAGGAAGCCGTGGAGCGTTGGATGCAGGACCTGGCGGACTCGCGGTACGAGCGGTATACTGTGGACGCCATCCGCACGGTCCTGCGGGAGTGGATGTGGAGGGAATGGGGCTCCCTGGCGTTCAGATTGGTGCAAGTGCTAACCGGAAATGGTTGTTTCGGGTGGTAACGGCACCAAATCTTTCGCAGGCAGCCGACAGACGCATGCCACGAGTGTGGCGTTGACGAGAACACCGTGCAGCATACTCTGTCTCCCTATTATGTAGGAGCCCGGCGGCCACCTTCAGCCGGGCGGACCGTTGGGACGGCTATCCAAGGTGATTAGCGTAGGGCGATCCCTTGCCGCCCCAACAATACGGTCTGGCGGTACACCGTGGGGTTTTAGTCCGTGGGAGTCGGATATAACCCACTCCCTCCCCCGGGATGGTGGCGTATCTATAATGGATTTCCACACGTTAATAAAAATAAAAAAGGTGATACAAACTTGACCCTCTAAATTCTATTTCGTTCGAAGCAACCGACGACCTATTTGCGAAATTATCATCCAGCGGCAATGATATAACATTTTGGTATTAATTAAGGTGACTGTTAAGGTGATTTGTAAATGTTTTATTTCATTTTAAAATTATCAATCTCAGAAGTCATCCCTTACTTTATTAATGTATCTCGTATCTTTTATTGCTATATTAAATGCAAACAAGGTTTAACTTCGTTTTGTGTAACATTCAATTTATTGATATCTCCAATATAGTATCGAAAAAAAAACTATACGGTTTACTTATTGGGGACATTAATAAATAATTAATTACAATAGCTAATACATTAGATGATGTACTAATTGTTTAAAGGAATAAAATGTGTGAATATCTTTATACGAAGTAATGCCAAAGATAACCTATATAAGTATGATTTTTTTTCACTAATAGAAAGCTACATTATCCTTAAATGCTATTGTTATAGAGGCTATACATATTCTTTATTAGATTGTACATTATTATTAACGCATACGAAGTCGCGAGCGATTTCATATGTATAACAATACTTTTAGTACCTTTACTAAGATTTCATTATGTTTAAAAATAAAGATTATTTTATATTGTTATTGACAGTAAATTAATTGTATGATAAATTCATGAATATAATAAAAGCTCCTTCTGATGTAGTTACAATGAAAAAAATATATTGTAAAATTTTATAATTATTCCGAAAAAGTTGAACATCCTGAAAGACTTCATACAATTAGGTTATTAAATAGTAATTACTACTGAACTAATTTGTAATTAGCCAAGGAAGAAGGCAATGTAATTAATAATTCACGGTTAATTTGATAAAACTTTTATGACAAAATTTACATGGCATTTTTAATATATGTACTTATAACTTTGAACACCGTTTACTGTTAAATAATTATTGTGATCGTTTTTAGTTTATCGCACCCTACTCCTCTTGTTCTTAAGATTTTTATATTCTTTTTTTTGTCATTATTTCATCTTCAAGCATCTTTAAGCGTTTCTGATATGTCAATCCCATCCTTACCTATATCTACTTACAACTAAATCTCAAATAAATAACGAATTAATTAAGTAGGGAACATAAATAAACCACATTGCTTTTTGGAAGAACCATTTTGAAATAGGTTCTGCCAGAAAGCGGTGATAAGCTCCCACAACTTTTAAATATGATTTTTGCGATATTCCATCCAAAAATGATCAAACATCATCAATCTTACTACACTCTTGCAATGCGGTGAATATATAATTTTCATTAGAAATTAAATTATCTTCATGGAACGTGTCCAGACCTTAACCTAACGGTAGAAATAAGTGAAGTACTGCTGAAATTGTTTTCTATGAACCATGATATCGGTGCTGGCTATGACTGTATTATAACAGTATGAAGTCCCTTTCTCTTTTGAAGAAAGGTTTCAATGAAGGAATGTACTATGACCAAACATAGTATGATGGTAAGGCATACATGTTACTCATTTGGCTAGCTTACTGACTTAAATTATTCGGTGACTAAACACTTATAAACACAGTGTTTTATTAACAACCTTGAGAGCCACCCCCTTTCGTATACCTGGCGTATCATATTTACAGGCATCGTCAAACATATTTGGTGTAACTCTCTTTAAACACCAGTTTGTACTATAACTAAGCAGTGTCTTCTCTTGCAATAGGTTAATATCTATCAAATCCTGTTCTCTCATCTAATCAGCCATGGCCACTTATTAATTGGTGTTCAATTGAACTATATTGTAATACGTTAACACCCGAGAGATTGCTAAAGTTATCAAGCATAATAGTTATTATTAAAACAAAAAATTAACAAAATCAACAATAATATCTTGAAAGGAAACATTATATTATTATTTAAATAAGCGTTTATTAAGCTTAATTAATATTTCAAAGAACACATCAGAAAGGCGGGTGCCACACTTCGAATTTCTGTCGATATTCAAGTTTCTTGTTTAGTGCGGTCTCGAAAGCGACGTCTCGTTCGGCATCTCGTGTAGAGAAAGAATCGCGTCCGCCTTCGCGGCACACCTCCCGAGCCGCTCGTATAAACTTAGATACTTGTGCAACACTCTCACGGATGTCCTCCATTGGCGTCTAAATTTTTTTTAAAGTTTTAATATACCAAAATATTTACAAGCTACATATGTCTAGTGGCGTGGCTAGATCGCTTTCCTAGTCAAATTAAGACGTAATTTTGATTTTACTGATGATATTTTATTCCAGCTACTACTAAATTAAATTGTTATTTGTATGGTGTGATTACGACTCATTAAGGTATTCTAATACATTAAACACGCAACTTACACTGTGATTTATGTCGTGATAATAATAGTAATAATAAAATCCAAAAATCTTTTTGAACCTAAGCTGAGGAAAAGATACGGTAACAAAAAAAATATTTTTCTTGAGACTCTGAATTTATTCACATATTTAGGGACTCTAAAAATGTACTATTTCAGAACAGTGAAGAAATATCCGAAGTAATCTAGAATTCTCCGCGAACAACACGAATAAACTCATTTTAATAGACGAGCCGGCGTTGCCATGCTTCGATGTGCGGAAGACACACACAAATTAAAACCTTACCGTTACGAATAATCATTAATAAACAAACAAATTATTAAAAATAGCACATCCCAAAATTTCACGCTTGCTTTAAAAGTCATCGTTACGGTTTCTAGATCCAATTCTAATTACACTATGGATATAGTTACTCCTCATTTGTATTAGATATATAAACGAGCCACGGTGCATCCTATAATAGTCATCAAAGTAGACATCAAAGCAAATATAAGGAGCGGCAGAAAAAATCTACAAGAGGACCATTATACTAGCAGAGTACTGTCCAAATCGCTATCTCAGTAACAGAGAGCTTCTTCCACTCGTGTCTTCCACTTTGTTTAGAAATCAATGTTATTTTTAAAGAAAGACAAATAACATACTTCATCTTCATTTGGTAGGACATGCGGATATATTCGCACCCATTGCCCCAGTTTGCCGATTGCGCGATCCCATCGCACACCATTTCCCCATGAACATGCACTCATTATCCGCCTACGGGTCGCGGCTGTTGCATATCCGCCACGCCACGTTTCATCAACCGTATCCGCTGATGTTATGGCCACGTTTGGAATAGACTAAAAAAAGAAAGTTCGTACAAAGAAATGACTTTATGATACGGTAAAATATAAATCAGGACTACAAAATAAAAAATGTTTCTCACTGACTGTTTTTGCATTAATTTAGTACTCGACTAAAACCTTAAGAATTTCCTCTCAATTTATTTAACTAAGTTTTTATCGTGTATTAAACTAATATAATATTTATCGTTGATTGATCAAATACCTAGTTTAGAAAGAGATGTAATAAATTCGTTTGCATGACTATACAAATTTGAAGGATTCCCTTTTACCTTTCATGTTAGCGTAACAGTCACGAAAAATACAGTTATGGATTGATTTCTTACTGTAATTTTGTCCTATAGAATTTTAAACCTTAGTCTGTCGTATAAAAGCTAAATTCACCTTGTAAAAAATCGCTAAGTAATTTAATTATAGATACAATTCTGTATACCGACCTTGCTATAAGTTCGATGACAATTTATAAAATTACCTGAACCTCGTAGTTGTCTGTGCTAATTTGGGACGCATTTTTGTTAGTCTGTCCAGTACTTATTTCTCTGTTTTTATCTGTTATATCCTAAAAATTATTAAATGTATATACTACCAAATTTACAAACACATAATACTAGATAAACGATAAACTCCTGCGGGAGATTTATATGTAGCTAGAGATATTGCTATAGTCCGAGTCATCGTTTTTGGCTGCTCTGAATATGGCTTGTAATCTAGAATTCTCCGCGAACACCACGAATAAACTCATTTTAATAGACGAGCCGGAGACACACACAAATTAAAACCTTACCGTTACGAATAATCATTAATAAACAAACAAATTATTAAAAATAGCACATCCCAAAATTTCACGCTTGCTTTAAAAGTCATCGTTACGGTTTCTAGATCCAATTCTAATTACACTATGGATATAGTTACTCCTCATTTGTATTAGATATATAAACGAGCCACGGTGCATCCTATAATAGTCATCAAAGTAGACATCAAAGCAAATATAAGGAGCGGCAGAAAAAATCTACAAGAGGACCATTATACTAGCAGAGTACTGTCCAAATCGCTATCTCAGTAACAGAGAGCTTCTTCCACTCGTGTCTTCCACTTTGTTTAGAAATCAATGTTATTTTTAAAGAAAGACAAATAACATACTTCATCTTCATTTGGTAGGACATGCGGATATATTCGCACCCATTGCCCCAGTTTTCCAATTGCGCGATCCCATCGCACACCATTTCCCCATGAACATGCACTCATTATCCGCCTACGGGTCGCGGCTGTTGCATATCCGCCACGCCACGTTTCATCAACCGTATCCGCTGATGTTATGGCCACGTTTGGAATAGACTAAAAAAAGAAAGTTCGTACAAAGAAATGACTTTATGATACGGTAAAATATAAATCAGGACTACAAAATAAAAAATGTTTCTCACTGACTGTTTTTGCATTAATTTAGTACTCGACTAAAACCCTAAGAATTTCCTCTCAATTTATTTAACTAAGTTTTTATCGTGTATTAAACTAATATAATATTTATCGTTGATTGATCAAATACCTAGTTTAGAAAGAGATGTAATAAATTCGTTTGCATGACTATACAAATTTGAAGGATTCCCTTTTACCTTTCATGTTAGCGTAACAGTCACGAAAAATACAGTTATGGATTGATTTCTTACTGTAATTTTGTCCTATAGAATTTTAAACCTTAGTCTGTCGTATAAAAGCTAAATTCACCTTGTAAAAAATCGCTAAGTAATTTAATTATAGATACAATTCTGTATACCGACCTTGCTATAAGTTCGATGACAATTTATAAAATTACCTGAACCTCGTAGTTGTCTGTGCGTTGCCTCAGCTGGGTGCGGCGCGGGAAACGCCTGCCGCCGGGGGTGTCGCCGAGCTTGCCTGAATGCTCCCCCGCGGCACCCCCATAGTGCGGCGTAGGTTGTCGTGGAGTTTTTAGCCGGTTAAAGTCGCCGAAAGGCACCACCCCTGCGTGATTAGCACGTAGGTGGTGGTTGGCTCAGTCCAGGGTCTCCCCTGAGAGCCTGGCAGTCCATGAGGATTTTTCCTCCACGTAAAAAAAAAAAGGTGAAATAGGGGGCGAGGTACGCGCGCGGTTGACCTTGCTCCCCTTTTACCTCACTACGTCCCTCTGGTACCTAAATTTTTGTTTTGCGCATCTACTTCAGAGCGGTTAAAAAGTTTGACGCGGTCTATAAATAATCACCGGTGGCTTATCAATTATTGATGGTTTTAAAGTAACACAGTGTATAGGCAGTGGTCGCCGGCGTCTGAACCTCGGTCCCCGTCGTGTACCAGTTGTAGTCTTTCGGGAATTTGTAGCTCGAGATACGCCACTCTCGTCTTCAGAACTGCAACTAATTATAACAAAAGTATTTGATCCAATATCTACAGAAACACAGTTTAGAATATTGAGGCCTAAATAAAGAATATGATAGGATGATGATGAATAACGTCTTTAGCAAGTGAATAAATGTTCCGATTGGGAATATTTTTAGGCACACTCCGATCCCAACACACTTTTGCAGTTTCCTTGAAAGTTACACTAAGGAATTTGCCTGTTTATTGTCTAACATTTTTCAGTCAGTTCCTGAATTCTGCAACTTCCCTAAACATGCTGTATACGATACGTGGTTTATCTGAATATGCTGTAATCCATATTCATATTGGCACATTTCACATCCAGACTCACTCAGCTATATAAAGTTCTTATACTAATTGTATAATTATTTATTACCTCAGAACTTGTGCTAGTGGACCTTGCAGAAGGGCCAGGCCAGTGTGCTTCATAGGTAATCCAATCAGGTCAAACAGTTCATGTAACATCGGTTGTTTAACTATAACATCAGCTTCACAATCAGCCGCCAGAGCTGGTGACAAGTTCACCTAAAAGTGACATACAAAGAAATGAATTACAAATAAGTTCACGTACTATTTTCGGTTTTATGAGTTATTATATAACGTTAATTGAATCCTTTTACGGTTTTATCATGCCTCGTATTTTAATATTACCCAATATATGCTTATAGCGTAACAATGAGGGTAATTGAACTAAGAATAGGCATTAGATACATTAGTTTTGTCATAGAAGCGGAAACATTTGTACTAGCAAAGTCCTCAAGTGAAATTACTATCAAATAAGTGGTTTGGAACATTAACTAGAACGGTGATTTTTGTAAAATGCATTTGTCAGATTTCTTTATATATTAGAAGGAAAGAAAAAAGGCTTATGCTATCTGAATTTTCAGTTATTACCTCTAATAACCAAGGTTTTAATGAGTCGTCAAGAAGCACATCGAATCCATAAAACTCAAAACAATTCCTAGCTGGCGGGGTGCCAGTCGCTTGGGCTAAGAGCGTCAGTGTGACTAGTGCTCTAATACGCTGCCACGCAAGCCACTCCATTGCACCCCATCTGCCAACCAATGCTCTTCGTACCTGTTTCAGTGTCCATTTACAACCTGTAAAGAGACAAAGAGCAATTTAAGTTAAAACATTTGAATGTTGAAAGTTCAGTTTCTTTCAGAAGTTTGTGACGTGGTAGTCAAAATGCTTTGAGCGCTAAAATATCCATCCGATACACATAGTTCCGAACCCTGACATGTCCCAGTGGATTTTTCGATATTCATGTACACGCGTAGTGCTAATTTAAACTGGTAGTACTGTCGGCTAACGGTCAAGGAAATCGTCGTGAAGAAACATAAGCTTAAAGAATGTTCTTTTAGTACCATCATACGTAGGAGAAATAAGGATTTATGATTGACTCTTAAAGGCTGATATTAAAATTATTGTTATTTTTAGATGTTTAAAAGGCATTTGACGACATTTACACCTAATGTCTGAAATTAAGTGATTTAGGATAGAAAAAGGTGGTAAGCTATTTTTCAAACGAGGACTGGTTACATTGCCCATTGAAATGATTACTTAGCGATTGGATGTCAAGAAGATACTTTCATAGTAAACAAAACTCTTTGTCTGGTGTTTTAAACAAGAACTCTTTTCTTTAATAAAACCTTTAGTGTTACTATTAAGGCATTTTATAAACTCATTGCAGAGAATGTAGTCTTTTATCACATTGCAAAGAATGGTATATACAATTTATTATAGTAGTGGCTCGTCGGCTTTTTGCCTTACCAAGAACACTCATATATCAAACTTATAGAGAACAGATCACTGACCAATTGTAAATAAAGTGAAATATTAAAACAAATGCTATACACATATGCTAACATTTTGGAAAGAATCTAATAACTCGGAAGTTCCAATCTATGTTCTTATATCTAAGAATTAAATAATAATACTTAAGAATAATATACATTGAGGAATTTTATACTTCCCGACATGAGACAATTTTAATATAGTTTTGGAGAAATTTCTTACCGCTTCCAATCCTATCCTTGCATTCAGCGTATCGTGGACCGGTTTTGTTCAAAGACGAATTCGTTAAGTGTCTGTATGGGTTGTGAATGTCGGATAACGTGTACTTGTCAGTTCCTGGGTAAGATGATACTTTAATTAGCTTTTAATTAATGTATGTTGACCAAATCTACCATTCTTTCGTTCGAGTCTCTAGTGATCATGTTTTAAGAGTTATATCAAGTGATAAGCTCGATTTAAAAAAATGTAGTAGTCACTCAAAAGATTTCAAAAATCTCAAAATCCTTTATTGCAATCGAAACTTCCCCTTTCGCAGTTCTCTTAAAACTTGACAAAGTGACGTACAAGAGACTACAATATGGTTTTATTGGGACCACCTTAATGCACTTATAAAATATCCAACTTATTATAAGAAGAATTAATACACGCAGTTTTTTTTACATTTATGACATAAAATAATCGGCCTTCATAAAACTGGTTGTTTTTAAATGAAGAAAGGTAAATGATATTAATATTCGCAACTTTACCGAATCTCGCAAGGCCTTCAGCGTACATATAAGCAGTGAGCGGTCTGTAACTAGGCACACAGACGTAGAGCCTAAGATCGAATTTGTAGCCGGCAATCAGAAGTGGACGCTCTATGTACCGTTGAACTACCGCCGCAGTGCCACAACTCATTTCACATACGCTCTGAAATTATATTAAATTGCATACTTTTAATAATCTTTATAACGATTTTATATTATTATATCACAATGCAATTGTTACTCTTCGATATTACGCCCAATTTACTTGTGAGTTAGTTCTTATTCTAGACCCAACAAAATTATATTATCTTGAAATTCTAATTTAAGGCTATAAATTAATTAAAACTGTATAATTTATTTACTTATTCATATATGTATATATGGTAAACATTATAATAATACATGCTTCAAATTATTTAGTTTATAGTCTCAATTGAAAATCCGATGCTTAATATCTATAATAATATTATGAAGCTGGAGGGCTTGTTTGTTTGTTTGGTTGAACGCACTAATCTCAGGAACTACTGGTCGGATTTGAAAAATTATTTCAGTATTAGATAGCTCATTTATCGAGGAAGGCTATATCATCGCACTAAGACTAATAGGAGTAGAGCAATGATAAAGAATGTTTCAAAATCGGGATTTTTTCCTTTTGAAAGCTTCCGTCACGTGTTAGCGTTAGCCCAAGGCAACTATCCACGCAGACCAAATCGCAGGCAGAATCTAGTATATATATAATATAATACTCATAATTAAAACAATAATAATAACAATGGTTATATAAGTATTATAGTAATAGTAGCTAATTTAAATTTTAGGATGGTTCTTCACATTATAACGTTGTATTTTATTTTTAAAATAATATCTTTAGGGTTCTATGATGTAAAAATAACAGCTGTTGTCTTTATAAGTTCTTTTAATAACAGAAATAAACAATATTA
>MU160117.1:72200-90555 GCA_015888305.1 Antheraea pernyi | reverse complement strand
AATCAAATTTTTTTTTTACAACCAACCAGTATGTCATCAATAACAAAAAAGTTTACTTACCTACGCACTTTGTTTGAGTAAATACTTAGAAATTAATTAATATAAATGGTAAAATTTGTAATATCACGCATGTTGCTTAGAATTTTTTGATGTGTGTATAATAATAATATCGTGAGTCTTGCTCACTGTATAAGCTCACTTATTTTTCCTTTTTTTATTTTTTAGCCACCGACCTTCTAGATCAGTAGTACTTTTTAAACGGGCCACAAACACGTTTCACACAAGGTGTCGCGAGCCGCAAACTACAAATATTTAGGTATTACATAAAAAGAACGTAATTTCAAATTAACAATATATTAATGTAGTGAAAAATTTTTGTACAATAAAACAAGCTTGGTATAGTCCTTATAACATAAGAAATACATTGCGGTCGGGTTATCTAGGATCTTTTTCATTTATTCAGCGTGCTCATAGTTTTCCTGATGGGCACGAAATTTAAAATAGGGTATAATCGGGTGGGCCAACTACAAAGACCCGGCGGGCCGCAGGTTGAGTATTGACGTTCTAGATTATTACTGCCTGTTACTGGCATTGTCGAGTAGGTAACATTTAATGTCTTGATAGTTTCAATATTCAAGATGGTGATGGTGAAGATGGCCCCTTTTTAGAACTTTCCAGGGAGTTTATGTGACATCACTCAACTTTTACACAATAATCGAAAAATACTACATAAAACACCACCAATATTACAAAATATAGAGTCAATCAATACTAAATTATGAATAAAATATAAAATCTATTGCACGAGAGACTAAAATTCCGCCGAAAACTTTATCACTTAAAACGATTTTGTAAGTAATGAATCAAACGAAAGCAGAAAAAAGGTGTGGACCATGAGTGTTCAGGTTGATATAAAAAATTTATTTAGGTGAAACATACAAATATAGCTTACCCGAAACAAAAAGATTCCTCTACCCTGACTCTGCGCAACCGGCTTGTGTATCCAGACGACGTTGGAAGCTCCATCGCCTTCATCCCTACGGAGGCGCGAACATTCTGACACCAATTTAGCATATTCCAGGGGTAAGTGATAACATGGTGGACTGAAATACAAAAATAGTAAAGGGTTATATGTTATGTTATATGGTTATATGTTATACTAGCTGTTACCCGCGGCTCCGCACGCAACATAATACACAGACACATAAAGCTACATTCGTTTTTAGTGGCTGCACAGAGAGAGGCGACACTTCCAGACGTCGCTATCGTTCACATACTGATCCACCCAGTAATAACCTTTATGTATTAAGACCCGCTTGACATAACATTTGAACCTACTATTCGGCAAATCGGTAATGTGTTTTGGGACTTTGTTATAAAATCTAACACTATTACCTAAAAAACTGTTACTGGTCTTAGTAAGCCTGAAGCATGGAGTGACCAGTTTGTTATGGTTTTTTATGTCACTTCACTTTCACTTTCACTTCTCTTTCATTTCATTCACTTCACTTGTACCGAATTATATTGAATAAAACACCACCAATATTACAAAATATAGCGGCAAATAACACAAGATTATGAATAATATATAAAATCTATTGCATGACAGACTAATATTCCGCCAAAAACTCGCATAACTTAAAACGATTTTGTAAGTAATGAAATAAACGACAGAACGAATGAGTGTGCAGATCGATATAAAAAATGATTGAGGTGAGACATACAAATATAGCTTACCCGAAACAAAAAGATTCCTCTACCCTGACTCTGCGCAACCGGCTTGTGTATCCAAACGACGTTGGAAGCTCCATCGCCTTCATCCCTACGGAGGCGCGAACATTCTGACACCAATTTAGCATATTCCAGGGGTAAGTGATAACATGGTGGACTGAAATACAAAAATAGTAAAGGGTATAAGCTGGGTTAATATGGGAAATCTGCCCCCGCGGCTTTTTTCACTCGCACTTGGGAGATCGATTTGGTATTTTATGTATTTGTCAAATAACAGCTTTTACTAAATGGTTATGATAGTATATACGGTATTAATATATACAATAAAAACAATTTTATAGTATTTATCAGTGCTGTTTGTTCCAGCTTATCTCCGAAACCGTTGGACCGATGTTGACAATAGATTCACTAGCATATACCTGATGTTATATGGAGTAACTTAGGTTACTTTTATTGTAGAAAAATTAGGGTTCCACGCAGATATTACAAAGAGGTAAAGTTTGTGAGTTTGTGACGTTATAGGGGGTAATCTCAGGAAGTACTAAACCAATTTAGAAAATTCTTTTGCCAATAGAAAGCCATGTTATTTGTGAGTGTCATAGGCTATATATCATCACGCTAAGACTATTAGGAGCCGAGCAACAATTAAGAATGTTTTAAAATCGTTTTTTTTTCGTTTTGAGAGCTTCCGCTGCGTATTAGCCCAAAATAACTATTCCCCGTGTACGAAGTCGTGGGCAGAAGCTATTAAATATTATTATAATATTATAAAGAGGTAAAGTTTGTGAGGTTGTAGGGGGTAATAACTGGGGAGTCGGAGAAAAAATGGTGGAACGAAAACGTTTCTTACGAATGCTGCCTTAACGATGAGATATATACGATTGAGTTCTAGAAAAAAGTTGTAGCTTGATAATGCCTATTACCGCCCAACGAAGTGGATACGGGGCAGCTAGTAATAAACTAAAGAAGTAGAGTCCGGAACCTTGCACGCCACGAAAAGATTTTTCAAATTAAACTTATGGGAAACGTGGTGGGGATAAGCACTGTGTCGGGTAGAATTTTAAAACACGAGTCCGTCCGATCACCGAAGTTAAGCAACGTCGGACATGGTCAGTACTTGGATGGGAACACAATTGATTTTTGTTGTTGTATTTTTTTATTGAAAATGTTTCCCTGTAGCACAAAAGTTACACTTCTATCGTATCTAAATTTCACGCGGTCGACGTTACGACTAACAACATTTTAACTCATAATACCTGAAATATCACAAGACAGTGTGTCGGAGTACAATACTTTGTACATAGATATCAGAAAGAATAACACGCATGTATTACTGAAACCTTCGTAGGAATCTCATTTTAATAGTAGAAGTTCTAAAATGTAGCTTGTGTAAACACAGGAGTTAGTAAAATGTAGCCAGTTTTGATTGCGATTACGATCCCCGTGTAAACGTATTCGTTCATCGTAAAACAGTCCTATCGCAGCGTCCATCTACGTTTTCGCGTAAAATTTCAAGCGTACTAGTGGGAACACCGTCACGCAACTTACACAATTTATCAGAAATATTCAAACCTTATAACATTTATCTATACTAATATATAAAGCTGAAGAGTTTGTTTGTATGGTTGAACGCACTAATTTCGGGAACTACCGGTCGGATTTGATAAATTCTTTCGGTGTTAGGTAGCTCATTTATCAAAGAAGGCTGTAGACTATATATTATCACGTTAAGACCAATAGGAGCGAAGCACCAATGAAGAACTTTTCAAAATCGGACATGTTTTTCCGTTTGAGAGCTTTCGCTGCATGTTAGTGTTATATACGTTGCCATGGTATCGAGGTTAGTTTCTATAGCAAAAATTTTCAAAGTTTGTGTTCCTATTCAAAAAGTTTGTCTACGTTAGTTTTGTTTCCAATTTTTTATTTGTAATCTATTACGTATTATAAAACCAAAGTGTATCTAACATCAAAATAACAACTTTTTGGTGAATGGATACGAGTACAAATAACAATTTTTTTTAAAATTTTGCCGGTATTTATGTCTGTTTGTTTGTTTGTTTGTTCCGGTTAATCTCCGGAACGGCTGGACCTATTTTCACGGCACTTTCACTAGCAGATAACTGACCTTATAATGAGTAACTTAGACTATTTTATTTTATTACCTGCGACTTCGTCCGCAGTGCTATATCCAAAACGTTTGGACCGATTTTTACGGGACTTTCACTGATAGATAGCTGAGCTCATAAGAAGTAATTTAGGTTTTTTTAGAATTCCTGTTCCCCCCCCCCCCTTTTTATTTTTACTCTCTCTTATAACTCAATGATTCTAGCAACGTATAAGAATAACTTAACTACATCTGCAATATCGGCATATTGTATACATATAATGAAAGATTTAACACATAATGTTCGATAATGTATAGCTTACAATTTTCATTACTTTCTTATATAGTGTAAATGAGCACTGAGGGTGGTGTATAGTAGGTTAAAGTTCTTCGTATGTTGCTGATGGTAAATCCCATCCCTTTCGACACACTGCTTGTACTCACATATCTAATGTACACGTTACATGTTACAGTAGATAGCGTGCGTGTCGTACTTACAAATGTTTTTGAAAGAGCATTTCTGTAATTTACACACTTACTCACAATTTGACATTTCTTTAATACATTTCAAAAAACGCGTGCGTAGCCACGGGCTACAGCTAGTGTTTTAATAAAATGAATTATTAATAGGCGTTTAATACACACCTACTCAGTACTTCATCGAAATACATTCTCATTATTATGAGGTAATATAACTACTTATGTGAGGTCTTTAACATTCTGACGGACAACCTTCTTGTGTGACGAAAAATGGTGGCTATGAACGCTGTGTCGGGTAGTGTTAAAAACACCGGTTCTCGTCCGATCACCGAAGTTAAGCAACGTCTGGCACGCTCAGTACTTAGATGGGCGACCGCCTGGCAACACAACGTGACGTTGCCTTTTTTTTGTCTTTTTTAAATTAAAATGTTGCCCTGTACTACAAAAGTTTCACTTCTATCTTGTGTTTTTACGACACATCCTGTTTTAAAAACTGTATAATGATAATGAATTACGCTGTTATTTTAATACAGTTAATGCTATAAGCTGTTATCAATTGTTTTGATGTGAATAATTTATTGTTTTGTACTACAATCTGTAAAAATAAGGCGATAATGAATTGAGTCGATACATTTCAAAATGAACTGCATCCAATTATATATATATATATTATTTTTCCGAACTTGTTGTTTTCGCAAAGAGATCATTTGGAATTGCCAATATAAAGGAAGAGAGGGGGTGATCGCAATTTGATACGATTCAGTACACACTCCTTTGCCATAATATTAAGTCACCAAGATTTGTTAGTCCTGATCTAGATACAAGTCAGGGAGTCGTGGTTATTTCAAAATTATTTAGATGTAGGTAAGAGAGTCGTGATAATTTCAAAGTCCGTTAAATATTTTAATATTATCAATCACTTGCTTGACAAAATTATCGAAGTCGAAATTCCCAGAACGGAAGCGAGCAAACCAATAACAGGGGGTACGTTGGTTTGTAGTGTTAGCTCCGTAAACGTCGTTGATATTGCGTGCCGCTTGTGCCGTGTTGCTGCCACGACGGTACTCATATTCCATAATTACTCGAATTTTTAACGTATCCATGATGACAAAAAATATTGAAATGCAATGAAAATGTAACACTAATCAATAAACAAATGACTACTTTTGGAAAAAGAATTCCATGTTTTTAAAATAAAATTGATTTGAAATTAGAATTCTTAGCCTAACAAAAATTATTTTACAATTTCATAGGTAAAGACATATTATCACATGTACACAGATCGCTATACACGTGTCGCTAGTCTGATGCAAGCGCAATAGGTCACAAGCATGTCTGGGTGATTACCCAGATCATTGATTGGCGACGCGAACCCATAAGTATTACCTCTATCAATTTTTTTTATAGCGGCTAAAGATGTTTTCGCTTCGAAAAGGTTATACATTTGTAATAAAAATAATATATTACTACAATAATGACCATCTTTAAGGACTTCTATCTTTATCTATATATACTACTGATATAAAGAGGTAAAGTATGCATACATCTTTGAAGGAAGTAAAATGGATTTTATTTTATAACTTCGTCCGCGTGGAATAGTTACTTTGTGGCTAACGCTAACAAACAGCGGAACTTCTCAAAAGGAAAAAAAAATTGAAACATTCTTCATTGGTGCTCCGCTCCTATTAGCGTGATGATATATAGCCTATAGACTACCTCGATAAATGAGCTATCTAACAATGAAAGAATTTTTCAAATCGGACCAGTTGTAGTTCCTGAGATTAGTGAGTTCAAGCAAACAAACTCTTCAGCTTTATAATATTAGTATAGAAGTATACATTTGTTTCACCGATGGAAAAGGCTACTTTCAGTTTTTTGCTATTAATTCTATTAACAAATTCAGATAGATATAAATAAAGTATACAAAGTACGCCCGCGACTTGCTCCCTGTAATAAACATCATTATATAATATTTTATTTATACTTCACGATCCCAGGACTGGAGGAATATACCGTTCAAAACAAAAACATAACGACATTGATCCCTTTCCTTGGTGCGATCGTCACGCGATCTCTGGTACCACTTGGGGGTAATTGCCGTGAAAATACCCCTGGTTTAATATTCTAAACAATAATTTAATATCGCCGTGAACTTTTACCTTCTGACACCGTGTTGGAATTTTTAACGCGGCCTTTTAAAACTTGGCAAGGTATTTTAACTTTCATATCGTTTTAGTAACCTTAATTCTAGTGTTTGTACCTTGAAGAAATATCCTGCTTGGACCATCAAAACAAATATGACTCAGAGATAGTGTGTTCGAAGACCGCGTTGATTGATGTATGTCCGAATGTTAAGTTATCGTGGAATATGTCGTAAAGAAACCGTGGCTTGTTGGCAATGCTTTTGCTAATGCCCGTCTGACAAGCTACCATGAATCAAAAATGAGTTACTAAGCTCCCACAGGTATGTGCCGACTTCTATACTTCACCAATTTCTCTGAAAATTTAGCGACTTACCATATTAAGCTATATCATCATTTAATGTGATAAGATTATATAAGATTGTGTGTATAATTTACAGAAATGGGTAGCGTTTCGCCAAATACCTGGCAATATATTCTGGTAACTTTTTTTTTTTTATGTCATAAGTGGCAAACGAACAGGTGGGTCACCTGCTGTTAAGTGATCACCACCGTCAATGGACACTAACAATACCAGAGGAGTCGCAAGTGCGTTGCCACCCTTTGGGGGAAGGGATTAGGGGAGGGAGGAGAGGAGGTGGGCCTCCGGCGCTCTCACTGACCGAACGAAACGCAACAATGCAAGCACTGTTACTTCACGTCGGTTTTCTATGAGAGGGTGGTACTACCCCGGGCGAGCCGACCCATTCATGCTGAAACCAGTAATAGTTTCAGCGTGGCTCTACCACCATTATAACTAAACTCTAGCATAAGTTCTCTTTTGAAATCTAATATAATGTTCAATTACGCGTCACGTAATATTCGTGATTAAGCGCTAGACGGTTTAAAAAAAATTAAAACTATAGCAATATTGTTCAAGACCTGATTACACAGTGAATACTTTAATACACAACTATATCTGACAAATCTGATCTGATGATATTATATCTTACACATCATAATGGCATGTTCAAGCTAACCGAAACATAGTCGACGATATTACCAGATTATTATACTGCGCTTATCGTTACAGTTTCAATAAATTGCCATGGTACTATAAAAAAAGAATTAATAACAGTATAAATTTCCAATATCATATATATTAATACGTGAAGCCTAAACTTTGTATCCCTTTTTAACGGAATTGGGCGAACGGATGAACGTGAAATTTGTCATAGTTAAAGTTTATCTGGAGGAGAAGTGCAGAAAGCTATTTATTTTATATAAAATGCATTAGAAGTACATTAAATTAATTAAAATATGCATTACTCACACTTATGCTTCAATTTTACACAACATATACACACATGTAAATAGAAAAGACATTTTGACATCTGTCAATAAAGGACTTCAAAAAAGGTTGTGAAGGAGGTTGCTATGCTCGACTGTATGTATTATTTTACTCTTACGTTCCAATTACCCTTTTTCATTCTACATTCAACAGTGATATTAACCCTAATAAAATTCAAACTTAAAAAAATCAATGAGCTATGGTCGAATGTCGACCAGTGGGCGCCCACTAGTAAATAAGAAAAACATAAAATTTTATAATACAAAAAATAAATAATACGCATCGTATTAACGTGATTACAGCTAGAGCAACACAAATCTTTTTTCGTTCAAGGTATCTCTATAGGACAAAATTAAATGCAAGGTAATACCGTGCAGCACGCAACGAAGTGCGTAGATTCATTCAATTCCGATGACGCAGGCGATTGACTTGTACCGTGCGATCCGACCTCGCAAACTAATCTAACGCAAAGTTCTTATACAATAGCAGTGTAAAATGATCATTATCACGTAAATTTTTTGCAAGTTTTAGTCCTTAGTTCTGACTGAGCGAAAATATATTGCAAATATAAACATTCAGTGCTTCTTTCGGGGTGTAAGGGGTGTCGAATAAGATCATAAGACTTGAGACACTCAAGCCAACCTCACCTACTGAATAACGAACGAGGCAATGGTGAAAGCGAGGTAGTAGGGTTTTACAGCCTGACTGGGTCGCAACCACCATGCATATGGCGAAAAAGCCCGTCATAGTGATTCGCTTCTGCGGGTCGCGTTTCGGGATCAGCCCGTGCATATCCAGCTTTTCGCAGGCCGGCATGACAGCGGTGGCCGGCGATGGATAGTGTGTCTCTCGGTGGTCGCCATTGTTTTGGATTGTACTTACCATCAGGCACAGTGCAGTCACTCTGCCGTGCTACAATAAAAAAACGGGATAATTAATCTAATGTTAGCTTATTGAAGCAGATTATGCAGATAAAAACAAATGCTAAAGTTAATATAAATAAAGGTTTAAAAAGTGCTTATCGAGTGCTTTTAATCAACGTAGAATTTCGTCCTTTACAGTGTTAATATAACGTGAAATAGATATTACACTGCTAATGATAAAATCCATTACGCTATTGCGACCGACTTGTGCTACTCGCAAGGCTGACCTTACTTAACCTAGCGTGCTATTATTTACCGTTATGTTGACTTTGTAAAGGATGAAAATATGTAGGTATTTTTAACCAATGTACATTCATGTTTAATTGCATACATTTGTAATAATAATGATATATTTATTATTTTATGTATACAATGCACTGTATTAATTTTCTCATTTGCAAAAAAAACATTCAGTATTCAATAATGGTACTAACTTGTAACTAAAATTTCGAAAAGAAGCAAATATTTTGATCATTTTATAATGCAAGCTTTCTTAGATGTCATATAAAAAGCAATAGGTTTGCTGAGACATCCTGAGTTTTATCGAGCTACTATAATAAGAGAACTACAAATTATTGTCCGTTTGTTTTTTACCAATGCTTCGAAGACATTACATAGTTTATTTTATATCTGATCGAGGTCTGAGTCAATAATGCATTAAAGTTGGGATTTAATATGCGACGGTTCTTCCGTTCTCACGGTGACGACAGTTACCCGATTCTTCGAAATATTTCGCGTTGTCGGTGACCGACGCGTATACGTAAATGTAACTTAACGTTAAATCACAACGTGGCTGTTTCCGTGGAAAGTGACGGTGTGTTAGAAGGCATTTTTTATTCATAATACTAGTTAGCTAAATAATGAAACCAGATGGATTCCTTAAATTACTAATACAATTAATCACGATAACGATTCTCGGTTATGATGAGAGTTTTGTACAACGCTATTAAAAGCGTTTTAGCGTTTATTTGCATAGACGATATCGAGGGTATATAAAAGGTCATAGGGTTCAATTTATCCTGAAAAAATGTAGCGTTGGCAATGGGTCTAACTAGATCTAACTAAAAAAATACATTACCGCGACTAAAGCGCGAAGCAAAAGCTGGTTTAAAATATTAATTTACGCAAAAGTTTGAAACGAATACAATCCATGTATACAGAAAAAATTGAAGTATTTATTGATTGCGATTTTACATTACAATTATATATTATTTTTTACATTTATTTACGATGTTACTTAAGAGGTGAGCACTAATTAAGTTAAAGGCTTTAAGATACCTTTTTAAAAATTTAATATTCCTTTATGTGGGATCTTATTACAAAATAAATAACTAAATTATACGATAATTGAATCACTCAATTGAAAGTAACAAAATGAGCTTATATCTTGGTTATATTAATAACTAAGCTGACCGCCTCAACTTCGCCCGGTTGTACTAAGGAAAATAATGAAACCAAGTCTTTCCTTTAGAATTATGTATGATGAGGAATAAACGCCAATCTCTCAATTCTGTCAATATTTTTGAAGGTCTCCCTACAGTTTTCTGTGTCACTCATTTATGTAATCGAGATTAGAAATTAAAATTTTTCGCTATTCCCCAGGATTTTTCAAACAATTTCTTTTATATAAGCCTTGTTCTGATAATTACTTATTCATATTTAGAAGACAAACTTTACAAGACAACAAGGGTCCATTTAAATAAGCACTATCGTATATGTCTATGAGTGCTTTCGTCAGTCTGTTGGGACTGTCGCAAAGTCTGTTAAAGATGGATGCTGCTCTCTTACGCATAAAAATCATCAACCCGAGCATATGCAAACAGCCCAGGGCCAGAAGCGCTATAGAATCGTGGCAGTCCCAAGAGTAATCGAAATATATTTTTATAATTACATATATAACAAAAACCTTATTAGTCAAATAGGTGCAGTTTTAAAGTGCTGCGCTTGCAACTGATTTGTATTTATATGTGTTAATATAAAGTACCTGGACGACCGAACCTAGCTCGGTTCTTAAAAAAAACACCGAGCTAGGTTCGGTCGTCCAGGTACTTTATATTAACACATATAAATACAAATCAGTTGCAAGCGCAGCACTTTAAAACTGCACCTATTTGACTAATAAGGTTTTTGTTATATATGTAATTATAAAAATATATTTCGATTACTCTTGGGACTGCCACGATTCTATAGCGCTTCTGGCCCTGGGCTGTTTGCATATGCTCGGGTTGATGATTTTTATGCGTAAGAGAGCAGCATCCATCTTTAACAGACTTTGCGACAGTCCCAACAGACTGACGAAAGCACTCATAGACATATACGATAGTGCTTATTTAAATGGACCCTTGTTGTCTTGTAAAGTTTGTCTTCTAAATATGAATAAGTAATTATCAGAACAAGGCTTATATAAAAGAAATTGTTTGAAAAATCCTGGGGAATAGCGAAAAATTTTAATTTCTAATCTCGATTACATAAATGAGTGACACAGAAAACTGTAGGGAGACCTTCAAAAATATTGACAGAATTGAGAGATTGGCGTTTATTCCTCATCATACATAATTCTAAAGGAAAGACTTGGTTTCATTATTTTCCTTAGTACAACCGGGCGAAGTTGAGGCGGTCAGCTTAGTTATTAATATAACCAAGATATAAGCTCATTTTGTTACTTTCAATTGAGTGATTCAATTATCGTATAATTTAGTTATTTATTTTGTAATAAGATCCCACATAAAGGAATATTAAATTTTTAAAAAGGTATCTTAAAGCCTTTAACTTTAGCTACACGCAAGTAAAATCTCTTCTTACACGACTGCTATTCTAATGTGATACCCACAACTTAACAAAAAGCATAATTTTGTTCAATCATATAGGTACTGACAAGGAAAGCACCATATGGCTTGCCGCAGTTCTCCATAGCAAGCGAACACATTGCTGAACGCCTACAGTTTATAAAAGTCTTATTTTTTTTCATAAAACTCTACTAACTTCATATTAAATGAAGCTATCGTGATAATTGCCACTAGGAAGTAGTTTTTTTAAAAAAATATCGAAATCCATTGATATATAAAAACCTAAGATGCAAAGTCAATGTCCCAAACGCGTCCGCATAAAATGAGTGCACAATCGAGAACTCTGAGCTCTTTACAAATGATCTCTCATCACTCGCGTCTTTAGACTTTTTGTACACTGCTTTATATAAAACAACTTTAAATAACTCGCATAAGGTTGTATTTGCAAAAAACATAAGTTTACTAGCGGACCTGGCGGACGTTGATATTAAAAAAAAAACTAAAAATCAACCGCAACGCCACCTACCGGGTCCAATTGTGAATTTAAACCATTCTCGGACCTACTGGAACACGCACACAAAGTTTTATTATAATCGGTCCAGCCGTTTAGGAGGAGTTCAGTGACATACACACATACAGAAGAAATTTATATATAAAGATAATACATCTATAAATACTTAGGTATATTTTTGGCGACGGTTTTGAGCGTTACTTGTATTCGAGACTGTGCATCTTGGGTTTTTATATATCAATGTCGAGTTCTATTGAGTGCCGCCCATACAACGACTGGCCTCTTATCATTTTGTACAGTAAAATAAATAAAGAATATATGATTACAAATTTAGATATCTTTATGAAACAATAAATATATTTAGTTCTGTTCCCTGCTAGCAATATTATTTTACAACTAAATAATTTGTGCAGGCATTCTGACATTTTTAGGTTCATTAAAATCATGATTGACATGCACTAGTTCGCACAAAAGAATCTCAGACACTGAGACATCCTGCAGATCAAGTTAATCAAGCCATTGATTTTCTCCCTGTGTAAAAACTTTAAGTAGCACTTCACAAATAATTTCCAGAAATAGATATGTAATACAGACATGTGTATCTTTCTGACAAGAATTATTGTACGTGCAAAACTCCAATATCTAAACTTTCGCACCGACCTTATTAGACCTGTTTTCTTAAAAGTGTCTGATAACCTTGTTTTCTGCATATTAGTGTATCGGATCTTTTAGGGATTTACCCAATCAAATCGGTTATTACCGGTTTCGATTGTACTTTTAAACGCGAAAAATCTAAATACATCTCAAAACCCGATTGCAGCGATACCTACTGTTTCAAATTGTGAATCCCAGATGCGATGTTGTCTTCTATGATTTATTTCTGATTACTCGTTCCGTGATGTACGTTTACATGACAAATGGCTCTAATTTGTTTACGTTATCCGATATTATAGTTTTACTTGTATCAAACAATAAATATAGAATTATAGGTTACCTGTCATGATCGTCATAACCACAGCATGACACATTACTTATGTAATCACAAAAGCGATTATTTAGCAGAAGGTTGTATGATTATTATGTTTATAGATAATGAGAGTTGGAAAATGAAGTAAAATATAGTTTTTTAAATTATTTTTTTTAATTGTAGTACAGCAAAGTGACTGCACTGTGCCTGATGGCACGCACAATCCAAAAACAACGGCGAGAGATTCTCTCTCCTCCGGCGGTCGTCGTTGTCATACCGGCCTGCATAATTGTCTCTTCACGTTACGCTTGAATATTATAGGAAGGAGGGAACATAATAGCCGGGAGATTGTTCCACAGCTTCACGGTACGGCAAAAATACGATGTAGCGAACTTTTTAGTTCGTGCCCAGATAGGAGTGACCGTAAAACTGTGGCTCCGAAGATCGGCGCGTGTGGTTCGGTTGTGAAAAGGAGACACTCGCCATGATACAGACGATAGAACAGGCTCAGTGAGGCAATGTCTCTGCGCAACTGAAGCGGTTCTATAAACTTTGTAATGTCTGCATAATTGACTATGCGGACAGCTCTTCTCTGCAACCTATCCAGGGCATCCAGTAGGTATTTAGTGGAGCCATCCCAGAGGCGAACAGTATTCCACGCAAGGCCAAACTTGTGCCTTATAAAGGAGATATAACTGATTAGGCGTGAAAAACTGTAGCACCCTGTTCAGGATTCCGAATCTCCGAGATGCAGTGGAGATTACGCTCCCGATGTAATCCCTGGGATTGAGGTCACTGCGAATATCTATACCTAAGATATTGAGACTGTCTCGCATTGCGAGCGAGACATTCTGAAGAGTAAGAAGGGGAGTAAATGGAGATGTTTTGCAGGTAAACGCACACACCTGTGTTTTGTTAGCATTAAAACCGACCAAATTTCTTGCTCCCCATGTAGATATGCGATGCAGGGATTGGTAGAGCTCAATGATAAGTTCCTGTCGTCTCTTTTCTATTTCTCCCCGACTGCAAGAAGGCTTACTGTAATAGCACTCATGGATGGTACTATCGTCTGCATAGCAATGAATACGGCCTAAAGGCAACATATCATTGATATGCAGAAGAAACAGAGTAGGTGAAAGTACAGAGCCTTGAGGAACTCCAGCATTGACTGACATGAGCTGCGAATCACATCCTTCAACAAGAACACGAATTCTGCGCTCATGTAGCCAGAGATCCATTTGCATAAATTATCGGGGAGACCGTACGCCGGAAGCTTGGAGAGCAGACCACGGTGCCAGATCCTATCAAAAGCTTTGGCAATGTCGAGTCTGATTGCTAAGGCCTCGACATGCTTGTCAATTGCCTCCCCCAGTGGTGCAGTACGTAGGTCAGAAGATCACTTGTTGATCGGTTTTGGCGGAAGCTATATTGACGATCGTTAATCAATGAGTGATTCTTGACGATCCGCTCCATGATCTTGCTCAACACTGAGGTTACGGCAATTGGGCGATAGTTATTAGTATCAGACCGATCCCCCTTCTTGGGAATCGGTTGCACATTGGCCTCCCTCCAAGCCTGAGGCACGACACCAGAGGTGTAAGACAAGTGGTAGAAGCGCGTTAATACTGGAGCCAACTGTGCAGCAGGCACATATTTTGAGTACAAGCGTTGGGATACCGTTCGGACCACTAGCCTTCCGGAATCGAGCGATCGCAACTGTTTAAGAACGTCACGTTGCCTGAATCTTAATTCCGACATAGTGACACCGCAGCAAGTAATAGTAGGCGGTTGCGTATTCCGATCGTCGAGCCAGGAATTAGCCGCAAAGAGATTGGCTAATAATGTTGCTTTCTTTTGCGGTTCGTAGGCTAGTGTCCCATCAGAGTATCTCAGTGACGGCAACGTTGGATGACAATAATTGGCTTGCACAGCTTTGGCCAGACTCCAGTAGACTCGACTGTTAGTCGGATGTCTTACGAGTTCATGACTTATGCGTGCAACGCGCTGGGCATCCGCTCTAGTATAAGCCCTCTTACAGGCTTTGGTGGCAGAGTTATAAGCTGATTTGACGAATTTGATGTTCCTTGTTGGCACGACCTTTGATCAATTCGCAATACGCAGCTTGCTTTTTACTAACAGCATCGGCGCATTCACGATTGTACCAAGGGCGTCCTTTGCGATTACCGACGATCTCAGAGGAAGGAATATAATATTCCATTGCAACTCGGCAATCGCTGAAGGGTCCTTCCCGTCAAAACAGCGTTGCCGTCAAGGAATGGAAGCGAAATAATCCCGCATTCCATCCCAATCTGCTGACGAGTAGTGCCACACCTTGCGTAGTCGAAATGATTTACTTTGAATCAAGATTTTTCCCAGTATATAATTTATATTAACACATATAAATAAAAATCAGTTGCAAGCGCAGCACTTTAGAAAAACTGCATCTATTTGACTAATATTTTATTTGTTATAACATATATATATTACATATATATATGTAATTATAAAAATATATTTCATCAGTCAATGGTTTTTCAATGGATTCCTTCGCATATTGGCATTAAGGGGAATGAAGAGGCTGACCGTATTGCAAAATTATGGTTGACTCACGGTACAGTAAAAGAGGTTAAAGTAAATTATTGGGAAGTGCTGCCAAAATTTAAAGAAAGGTTTTATAATAATTGGAAAGAATATTTTGATGAGAGAAGTAAGGAAAAAGGTATCTGGTATAAAACAATACAGTGTCAGCCTCTTCATAAACCATGGTTTAATGAATGTAACCTAAACCGACAATATGTTAAGGTAGCTTTAAGACTCCGTTCGGGGCACTATCCATCTAGACGTTTTGCATACCTAATGAGGAAAGCAGAGTCTCCCAACTGCGATGTATGCAGAAAAATTGAGGATGTGCATCACTTGATCATGGAGTGTGCCAAGAACCGCATCGAAAGAGAGTCGTTGATGAGTAGTATAAAAAGTAGTTGCCAGAACATAGGTATTTGTCACAGCATCTTGGCTGATATGTTCAGTGGAATAAAAGCCCCTAAAAACAATGTAAAAATATATATATATATATATATATATATTTCGATTATTCTTGGGACTGCCGCGATTCTGTAGCGCTTCTGGCCCTGGGATGTTTGAATATGGTCAGGTTGATGATTTTTATGCGATTATGCGTAAGAGAGCTGCATCCATCCTAGGCAGACTTTGCGACAGTCCCAACAGAATGATGAAAGCACTTGTAGACATATATGATAGTCCTTATTTCAAATGGACCATTGTTGTCTTGTAAATAAATATATGAATAAATAATTGTCAGAACAAGGCTAATATGAAAGAAATTGTTTGAAAAATCCTGGGGAATAGTGAAAATTTTTAATTTCTAATCTCGATTACATAAATGATTGGCACAGAAAACTGTACGGAGACCTTCAAAAATATTAACAGATTGACGTTCATTCCTCATCACTCATCATTCTAAAGGAAAGACTTGGTTTCATTATTTTCCTCTGTACACCCGCGCGAAGTTGGGGCGGTCAGCTTAGTTATTAATATAACCAATATACAAGCTCATTTTTTTACTTTCAATTGAGTGATTCAATTATCGCATAATTTAATTATTTATCTTGTAATCAAAATCAAAATACTCTTTATTCAGTTTAAGCCCTGAGAAGGCACTTATGAACGTCAAAACTACCACCGGTTCGGAAAACAACCCAGTCATCGAGAAAAACCGGCAAGAAACTCGATCTGGTTTATCTATTCATAATACATAACATTTTGATTATTACAACATAGTATCTATCTAAACACATAAAGCTACATTCGTTTTTAGTGGTTGCACAGAGAAAGGCGTCACTTCCAGACGTCGCTATCGTTCACATACTGATCCACCCAGTAATAACCTCTATGTACTATTAAGATCCGCTTGACATAACAGTTGAACCTACTATCCGGTAAATCCGTTTTGGGACTTTGTTATAAAATCTAACACTATTACCTAAATAACTGTTACTGGTCTTAGTAAGCCTGAAACATGGAGTGACCAGTTTGTTATGGTTTCTGGTATTTACATTATGTCGATCTTTAATCGGTCGGTAATAAGATCCCACATAAAGGAATATTAAATTAAAAAAAAGGTATCTTAAAGCCTTTAACTTTAGCTACACGTAAGTAAAATCTCTTCTTACACGACTGCTTTTCTAATGTGATACCCACAACTTAACAAAAAGCATAATTTTTGTTCTATCCTATAGGTACTGACAAGGAAAGCACCATATGGCTTCTCCATAGCAAGAGAAGCCTATAGTTTATAAAAGTCTTATTTTCTTAAAAATCTACTGACGTCAAATTAAATCAAGCTATCGTGACAATTCTTCTTTTAGGTAAGGGCCACTAAGAAGTAGAATTTTAAAAAATAATCGAAATCTATCCAGTAGCTTTCGAGTGACACACAAACAACGACAGATCTTATCATTTTGTATAATAAAATAAATAAAGAATAGATGATTACAAATTTAGATATCCTTATGAAACAATAAATAAATATATTTAGTTCTGTTCCCTGCTAGCAATATTTATTTCACAACGAAATATTTCGTTGTGAAATAAATATTGCTAGCAGGGAACAGAACTAAATATATTTATTTATTGTTTCATAAGGATATCTAAATTTGTAATCATCTATTCTTTATTTATTTTATTATACAAAATGATAAGATCTGTCGTTGTTTGTGTGTCACTCGAAAGCTACTGGATAGATTTCGATTATTTTTTAAAATTCTACTTCTTAGTGGCCCTTACCTAAAAGAAGAATTGTCACGATAGCTTGATTTAATTTGACGTCAGTAGATTTTTAAGAAAATAAGACTTTTATAAACTATAGGCTTCTCTTGCTATGGAGAAGCCATATGGTGCTTTCCTTGTCAGTACCTATAGGATAGAACAAAAATTATGCTTTTTGTTAAGTTGTGGGTATCACATTAGAAAAGCAGTCGTGTAAGAAGAGATTTTACTTACGTGTAGCTAAAGTTAAAGGCTTTAAGATACCTTTTTTTTAATTTAATATTCCTTTATGTGGGATCTTATTACCGACCGATTAAAGATCGACATAATGTAAATACCAGAAACCATAACAAACTGGTCACTCCATGTTTCAGGCTTACTAAGACCAGTAACAGTTATTTAGGTAATAGTGTTAGATTTTATAACAAAGTCCCAAAACGGATTTACCGGATAGTAGGTTCAACTGTTATGTCAAGCGGATCTTAATAGTACATAGAGGTTATTACTGGGTGGATCAGTATGTGAACGATAGCGACGTCTGGAAGTGACGCCTTTCTCTGTGCAACCACTAAAAACGAATGTAGCTTTATGTGT
>MU160117.1:61206-71966 GCA_015888305.1 Antheraea pernyi | reverse complement strand
GTTACGGCAATATGGCGTCACGTTTCTGTACCATCCGGTTAAATAAAAATTAAACATAAACCAACCAAAACTTTTATTAAATCATAATTAATTTAATTCGGTACTTATCATAGTAATCTGTTCTTACTTTTTTATATTTTATTTACTTTATAACGAAGAGTTACTAATAATATTTCCTGTGTTATTTAACTTACTTACATTGAAACCAGATGGCAGCACGGTCGCGTGCTCATATACACATAATTAATTCTACTGTATAATTTTTATTATTATTCAGTTTAATATTTGTTAATAAATAATTTTTTAATTTTTTTTAAAGAATTCTTTATAAAATATTTATTGACAAAATCAAAAATATTTAAAAAGTTTTACTTCAATCGCATGTGATGGTTACAGACACTCATTTTTTTATGAAATTTTCATAAGGGCAAGCTGAAATAATTGACATTACCTGATTTTTTTTTTAAATTCATATCAGCTTTAAAATAAATCCTTCAAATTAACAGATTTATTTTCTAAGTCTACTAAAACATACGAATAGTAATCAATAATACCATATGCATATTGATTAGCCATAAGACGAATGATAATTGTTTTTTAATCATAGAAAACAGAAGATAATTACCTGAAATCGTAGATAGAGCCATATACCCTCCTCATGCAACGCAGAAGTCGAGATAAACTATCTTTCCGACATATTGATCCACCTTTAGGTATGTGATTCATGAACTGAAATATGTAAAAGTATTATTTAAACCTGAACAAAAAAAATACATGATGGATTATATACAAATGAATGGAGGACACCTTATTGTATAACATATTTATATGCGGTCCGCGTGATTATCAGCGCTCGTCGAGGCCTATGTACACCTGCAACATCAATAACATCACATGCGGGTTCTCTAACTTTTAAACTCTTTTTGCTTCCTTCTTCAAGAGGACCGTACTATAATCCCCTAGGAAAACCTGAGCTAGGAGATCATTCCACAACCAGAGTCTTCGTATGTGTAATATGGTGAGCTGTGTTATATAAGTAACCGCAGAATATCGAAGAAACCTTCGTAGCATTCATTATATAAACGATAGAAAACCAAAAAGCGTATGTTGTAAACATAATAGTAATACCAAAACTGTCCGACATATTGATCCACCTTTAGGTATGTGATTCATGAACTGAAATATGTAAAAGTATTATTTAAACCTGAACAAAAAAAATACATGATGGATTATATACAAATGAATGGAGGACACCTTATTGTATAACATATTTATATGCGGTCCGCGTGATTATCAGCGCTCGTCGAGGCCTATGTACACCTGCAACATCAATAACATCACATGCAGGTTCTCGAACTTTTAAACTCTTTTTGCTTCCTTCTTGAAGAGCACCGTACTATAATCCCCTGGGAAAACCTGAGCTAGGAGATCATTTCACAACCAGAGTCTTCGTATGTGTAATATGGTGAGCTGTGTTATATGGAAAAGTAACCGCAGAATATCGAAGAAAGTAGCATTCCATTTATAAACGATAGAAAACCAAAAAGCGTATGTTGTAAACATAATAGTAATACCAAAACTGCTTAAATAATGGCAAGTGATATATATTACAAACTCACGATACTGTCGAACATATACATTGTTTATAAAGTAACGAAGAACGCCTTCTGATGCGAAAAAAAGTTTTGAATATTGCAGCTTTAATTGTAGATCGAATATACATTAAACACAACCTGCCAATCGCCGAGAGTTTTATAGCAGGCTGAAGGAAAAGCGCTGGACCTCCACCATAAATTCCATCTGTCCTCAGAGCCGCTACTACCTTGATATATACGCCAACCACGTTCAGCACAAACCTTTAATGAAGTAACAAATAAAGAGACTATAAACGTCTGTGATGTGTTTGCGTGTCTATCTAAAGATAAATAGAACTAAAATGCTTTATGCAAATCATTTTTTTTATGGTATATTAAAAATTATATTATGGATTTAAAAAAATACTTATTTGCTTAATGTATACATATTTAATATTTTTTTTATATCATAGGAGGCAAACGAATAGGCGGGTCACCTGATGTAAAGTGATCACCGACGTCCATAGACACTAGCAACACCAGGGAGTCCTAAGTGCGTTGCCAGTCTGTGTTTGGGTGGAAAAAGTAGGAGTGGAGAAGATGGGGAAGGAGAGGTGGGCCTCCGACGCTCTCACTGATCGAACGAAACGCAATAATGCAAGCACTGTTACTTCACGTCGGTTTTCGGTGAGAGGGTGGTACTACCCCGGTCGAGCTGACCCATTCATGCTGAAACCAGTTATAGCTTTAGCGTGGCTCTACCACCTTGAAGAATAATATGTTTATTCGTTTAATTATTCTTCTTTTTTTCTGTTCTAAGCTTATAATCAGACTTCTACGAATTATTTATCTTTTTATATCATTAGATATTGCTAACATATAAACATTTACTCAATAGGTATTACATTAACTGTGTTCTTTGGAGTAATAAAAGCTTTTTGATTTAAACGTTAAACAAATGTTAAAACTGCTTGAAAAGATAATTTAACCTTTGTGGTTGTTTTGAATTCGGTAGATAAAACGATGAGATTGCATTTCCAAATTAAGCGATAAATGTTTTATTCATTAAGTAAAATAAATTAATTTACATTAGACTTCGTGTTCAAATAATACTATCTATTAATCTACATGTATAAAATGTATGTCCTTGTGCAATCATATTATTTTTACATTACCTACTTACTAGAAGCTTGGTACTTATCTAAAAAAAATAAGATTACAATTTCATTTCACATACACTTATTAAAAAAAATATAATTTTTATAAGAACTACACATTTTGCAATGTTTTTTTATCGATAAATTGTAGATCTCTAGAGGGTCACTGTTTTTTGAATATACAGTACCATTAGTTTATCCTGATTAAAAAAAATGGGGAATCGATTTAGCAAAATGAATAAGTCTAAATAAATAAATATGCACTCTATGTTACTATAAAGCAAAAATATTTGTGTTTTTGTTTGTAATGGATAAAACTTAACCGATTGAAAAAATTCTTTCACCTATAGAAAGCTACATTATTGTCGAGTCACATAAGCTGTAATTTATTTTCAAAATCCACATTAACGCAAATGAAGTTACGAACAAAAGCTAGTACTAGCTAGTAGTAGTTAATCCAAATAAATAAGTACCTTAACAAGCAGACCAGGTCCTGAGCCGTTATCATTCAGTCTGTAGATAAAAGGCTCATCGTTTTCGATGTTCCCTTCCATTGTTCAACGGTATGCTATCAAATTTTTAACAATTACCATATTAGAATAACAACTGTTAAATTTACGAACTTATACTTTGGAATTTATAAAACTTTGGAGCTCTACTATGAATATCTGCAAAAATACCCTTACAATACAAATTATAGTGCCATTTCAGTCGAACAGTAGATAGAGTTTATTAAAGAACTGTGTGTGAGAAGTCTTTTGTTTAGTTTCAATCGTCTTACAGTTTAAAAACCTAACTTATTTCATACATACAAATGTGACTTCGCTTGTTTATTACCCTTTCACGTGTTAGTTACTCAACTGATCAACATACAATTTGGTATACACATTGTCAGAGTGTATAAAAGAACATAGTGTACCTTTAATTTAGAAAAAAGTGTTGTTCCCGAGAGATAGATTCTACATTATAGCAAAGGTACATAGTATTATACAACGGTATGTGGATTGGAGCGAAGCCGCGAGCAAAAGTTAACATTTCAGTAGTATTTCAGTTTCAGATATTTCATTTGTTGAAACAATGTCTCTGATTACTTTGTCTTTTACTTATAATAAAGCTTATTATTTATACAACTATTCTTATATCCAAATATTCTTAGTAAACGTTGCTATCATGTTATGGTTATAGATGTTCATAATCGAGTTAATCAAACCATTTCCGTGCAATGTAAGAACGGAAATACAAGATTTAAATTAATACAATTTTTAACAATACCTTGAGAAATGTAAGAAGAATACATCAAGTATATGGATGAACTAATTTCCGTATCGTTATGTATGTATGCTAACAAATCAAGAGGCCCACTTTTAATTATTTAATTATTTTCGGATAAAATTAAAAGTATACAAGTGATGTTATGAAGACACGTCCCTAAAAGTTTGATAGTCAACAGTTACTTGAAAAACTCATCTCAATAACTCCGAGTACAAGCATCTTATAGTATGACTTATAAATGAATATAATTTGAAAATAATCTTCGAGATTCGACAACATCTAGTACAGAGTACCATCGAAATGACAATTACTATTTTTAAATAACTAATGAATAAGTAAATTGTAATAACTTTTATACAAACCTTATCGTATGCATATCCGACTTCCGCTCAATGAAGTACGCCTAAAAACAGAAGCGTACGCAAACGCGTGAATCGCGTGTCAAATTACCGTCCCAATGCCTTTATACGACACGCTCTTTCACGCGCGAGAGTGTGCAGGACTTTATACGGGAAAGCGTATACGCGAATTTACAAATAATTGTTACTGTTTGTTTTGACACTGCAATCTTTCCCGCACGAAAACGTTTTCACGCGGTAAAGAGCGTGTCGTATAAAGGCAGCTAATGGTAATGGTTTCGTTAGTATTAACGTTATCAGACACGTTAACGTTACGCTCGCGACTGAGTCAGTCGCCCGCCCGCCCTACACTGTTTAACTGAATCCCCGAACATCAGATTCAAGCAACCCCCGATGATTTGTAACAGGTCGTTCGTGACACAAGCTCTGAAGGAACGTAACGTTTATGCATTTCGATATTATAAATATGTAACCATTTTTACCTTATTATTATTTACCTTGACTTACAATAAATAATATGCTATGATAAAATAATCTGGATATCTTCAAATCCGAAACGTTCTTATTAAAACAATATTACATCGTAAATTATCTTGTTATTCACAAAATTATACAGCAGCATAAATTTACCTCTCTATCTATATTATAATAAAACTGTAGCAAGTTCAAATCTGTACATTAAATGTTTTTTGAAAATTTTTATCGGGGTAGACTTTGTTATCGATCTATATCGCTTCTATAAGCCAAAAATAATCTTTTTACAATTTTTGTCTGTCTGTCTGTCTTTCTGTCCCTGTGAACACACATCACGCTGAATATACTGAACCGATTTTAACGAAACTTGACACAGTAATAACTAATATTACAGGATTACATCTAGGATACTTTTGTCTCATAAAACACAAGAGATTCTCCAGGATCTGCCCCATTGTCTGTCCCTTTGAACACGTATTACTTTGAAAGTACTGAACCAATTTTGACGAAATTTGGCACAGTGATAACTAATATTACAGATTTAGATCTAGAACCTTTTGGTGTCATAAAATGCAAGGGGTTCTCCTGGATAACGGACGAAAGTCAAAAATATGTAGTTAATGAAATTTTGACGGATTTTGGTAAATTTTCTTCGTGCTATATATAGCAGACAGATTAACTAAAAATTAAAACTATATTTCCCTAAGCTACTTTAAAAAAAAATCCAAAAAATTCGCTGAGTTCAGAACCGTCGACTCCGTCGAACCACATTATAATGTCCAGGGCGTTATAACTGAGCTACGGCTACATGACATTTCTATGCGTAATTATCAACCACATATGAAAAATATGTGTAAACGAAACTGTCACTTATATGTTGTTACATTTATTTTATTGTATAAAAAATGTTTGCTAAACAAAGATGACAAGATTTTTTCCTAAAACATAAACCTAGATAATAGTTACATTGCATTGTAGAAGATGAATCTCAATTTGAGTTTTATCAGTACGTGTGTTGTTTCGGTATTTGATAAAATTAGTTTTCTAAATATTGTTGAGTCTTCAAATAATCAGGCTTGTAAATTTACGATTAAAATAATCAGTTGAGGTGTTTGCAGTTACCACACTATGTTGTATTTATATTAATATTATAAAGAGAGGTAAAGTTTTGTTTTCGAGGAATACTACTGAACCGATTTCAAAAATTCTTTCACTGTTACAAAGGTATATTATCCCAAGTTCAATGTCTCGGTAAAAAAGGTGGTTTATATGTCAAAAGTAAAATAAATTTGTCAAAGTTAAGATTGAACGCAGATTTCATATATACTTTACAAATTCTTATAAAACAAAATGGAAATTTAATGTAAATAGAATTTAATTTTTACAGTATGTTAAGTGTTGAAGTTACAAGGGGTCAGGGGAAGACATTTAGCGGCAATATATGTAAGTTAGTTTTGATCTTCATTGGACACTTTAGGTAATGCTGCGAACAGGTTTTTTTTTACAGTTATTTTAAAAGATTTATCACATACCAACTGGGTATATGTTTGAGTAAGTTCCTCGATAGTTTGGATTCACAATTAGAAGTGCTAGATGTCGCTGCAATCGCGTTTTAGGTTTTCTTTAAGATTATTTGCGTTTAACAATACAATTGAAACCTGTAATAACCGATTTGGTGCAGACGAAGTTGCACGGGTCAGCTAGTTGTTAATATATTAGTCACAGTTTGCATATATTAAACGTTGCCTATTTCTAAAAAATAAATAATAGTATTTTTAACTATTTAGCATACTGTCTAGGTACTTATATTTGTATTATATAGTGTTAGTTCATTTCTATTTTTATATTTACAAAAACTATAAATAAAATTCTCCACAATAACGTTTGTTAGCTGGAAAAAAAGTACCTTGTAACATTAACCTTGCCATTGTACAAATAAAAAACATTAATTCATTTAAAACTTTGATTTTCATTATTTTCATTTTCTTTGGCCACAGATTGACAAAAGCCATGCCTTATTTAAAAGAAGATCAAAATGATAACTCACAGAGTTTATTAAAAAACAGACGGGGCCTTAATGGCGACATCTTTTTTTTCAATCTTGTTGATTCCGCACCGAAATAATTTGGAATTAGCAATATAAAGGAGGAGAATATTGCAATAATAACATAAATTGTAGAATAATATCATAATATTGCAACATCAGGAACGCCATAGTACGAATTTTGAACTTCGGCTTTCGTGCATGCAATAAAATAAAATACCATTGTACAAAATATCAGTTTAGACGAACCAAGTTATATAAACAGAGTTATATTATATTATTAGCTTCTGCCTGCGACTTCGTCTGCGTGGAATAGTTACTTTAGGCTAACGCTAACACGAAGCGATCGCTGTCAAAATGAAAAAAAAAAACGATTTTAAAACATACATTAGTGTTCCGTTCCTATTGGTCTTAGCGTAATGATATATACCTTCCTTGATGAATGAACTATCTAACACTGAAAAATATTTTCAAATCAGAACACTACTTCCTGAGATTAAGGTTCAACAAAAAAAACAAACAAACCCTCCAGCTTTATATTAGAATAGATTACCTACTACTCTTCTCGCATACTTAAATCGAGCCAACATTCAAATTAAAATAACTTTTAATAGAGTGGACTGATTTTAATGAAACAAAGACTAAATTAATCTCGAGGATATGCTTTATGATTTTATTTGCGATGTTTTATTGTGAACACAGTCGTTTAGCGGTGATGCGTGTTAATACAAACAGATAGATAGGCATTTCTAAAATGATTGAAATGTATTCTATTAGTTATTCTTAGACACCTGCAACAATTTTTTCCACGAAAATCTAAAAAGTACAGGCACGTTAGATTTACATTTTTATTATATGTATATAAGATAAAGTGATATAAACAGAGATATATTATGACTGTGATATGTTTTATATTCGAAGTACTCACAATATAATAAAATGGTAGAATAACGACAAAGAAATCCGTATGCGTAATTTCCGTAATTTAAATCCATTGTGCAATTCCAAAACCCACATGTTTTTTGAATTTACCACAACTTTTCTGAATTTACCTACAATCTGACCTAAATACATATAATATATATTTTAATTTATAGTTGAACACAGATAGAATATTTAATACATAAAACTTCTCTGAAATCATTTTGTTTTGCGGAGCTGAGATAATAATTAAAAATAAATATTCAAGACACGTACCTTAATTCATATATTTCTGCCAGTGTTTTATACATTCCACTCGCAAACTTTGCAACAAGGTTATAGCTATTACGAAACGAAAGTAATTCTGCATTAAAATTCACCCTAATAGCTTTAAATTGAATCCGTTTACAATGGAATTACTGCTTAATAAATGGGTATTTGTTATATTTACAAAAGTTTTGAATGTTCGAAGGTCTTTTACGAAAAACTCGTGCTCAGACATATTTAGAGACATTAAGGCGACTTTACACTGGATTTGAATGTAAAAAGTATAAACACAGCAATATAAATAACAAATTACGGTCTCTTTTTTGTGATTTGAGAGTTTACATCTGATTACCGATAAACACCGGTTAATTGCGGATGCAGTCAGCTCCGTCTGGTTAATATTTTTAAAGTGTAATATCATGCACATAAAAAGTAGGTCAACAACTTGTTTAATAATGTCATGACTCATGTTTAGTTGTTTTTGGTATGTAAATTTAGCAAGAACTATGACAATATAAAGCGGAAATATAGTGAAGAAGGTGCCATTAAGGATCACGGATATGTGTATTCATATTAAAAATATATTAAATATTGCATGGATTTAACACCCCTCTCTGTGCATCCACTAAAAATGATTAAAAATTTACTGTATTATATTAATATATACGTTAAAAAGATGAACCTAACTTTAAAAAACTATACCATAAAGTAATATTTGAGTTTTTTAGCTGGATCTTAAATAATTGTTTAAAAGTAAGACAGAGTATTATGTAAAATTAAGTCAATAGAATATTTATTATAAGTTTTGAATCCATGTTTTTAAGGCTGTTCGTTTTTATTAGAATTTTTTTACTATGAAACTAATTCAAACGAAATCTAAACAAAATCTATTCTTCCGATTTCTCTTACTACATTTTCATACACTATTTGTTTTTTTTTATTGTACTAACACAAAGTGACGACACTGTGCCTGATGCTAAATAAAATGCAATCTGAACACAACAGCGAGAACAGAAAAGTCTAGAACATAATCCATTAACAGTCGTCGCTATCCTGCCGGCCTGCAAAAAACTGACCACTGACTGATCTCACACACAGATAATGACAGCAGACTGACTTATCCCGAAACAAAAAAAGAAGTCAACGGTTTTTTTTTCTCGAACTGACTACGCTATTGATCTAGCAAGGTCTTAACTGTTTCACCGGACTACAGAAGTCAACGAGTTTAATCTATCTATCTATACTAATATATAAAGCTGAAGAGTTTGTTTGTTTGTTTGTTTGTTTGTTTGGTTGAACGCTATGATCTCAGGAACTACCAGTCTGATTTGAGAAAGTCTTTCGGTTTTAGATAGTTCATTTATCGAGGAAGGCTATAGGCTATATATCATCACGCTAAGATCAATAGAAGCAGAGCACCAATGAAGAATGTTTCAAAATCGGGCACTTTTTTTGCTTTTGAGCGATTACGTTATTATTATATACGTTGCCATGGTAACGTAGTAAGTAGTAGTAATAATATTCGTCCAATAGGACAGGCGAAGGAATTAATCCATACTGCCAATTCTGAAGTTATGTAGTAAGTATCAAAACTAACATTTTCAAAGTTTTTTTTCCTATTCAAATAGTTCATAGGCGAAGGAATTAATCCATACTGCCAATTCTGAAGTTATGTGGTAAGTATCAACGCTAACATTTTCAAAGTTTATTTTGTTTTCGTATTCAAAAAGTTTATACTACTTTTATTTCCAATTTTTTATTTGTTCTATATTACGTATTATAAAAATAAAGTTTATGTGTGTACAATTAAAATAACAACTTTTTGATGAATGGATATGGCTACAAATGACCAAAAAAAACTTTTTTTATACTTTGTCTATATTTTTATATTATTATATTTTGTCTGTTTGTTTGTTTGTCCTGGGTAATTTCCAAAACGACTGGACCTATTTTAACGGGAATTTTACTTTTTACTGCCAGATAACCGAAATTATAGCGGTTGACATATTCTACTTTATTTGTCCGCGGCTTCGTCCGCATTACTTTGGGCCGATTTTCACGGGGTATTTACTGGTAGATAACAGACCTTAAAAAAGTAATTAATAATCTCAGGAACTACCAGTCCGATTTGAGAAAATCCTTCGGTTTTAAATAACTCATTTATCGAGGAAGGCTACAGGCTATATATCATCACGCTAAGACCAATAGAAGCAGAGCACCAATGAAGAATGTTTCAAAATCGGGCACTTTTTTTGCTTTTGAGCGATTACGTTATTATTATATACGTTGCCATGGTAACGTAGTAAGTAGTAGTAATAATATTCGTCCAATAGGACAGGCGAAGGAATTAATCCATACTGCCAATTCTGAAGTTATGTAGTAAGTATCAAAGCTAACATTTTCAAAGTTTTTTTTTCCTATTCAAATAGTTCATAGGCGAAGGAATTAATCCATACTGCCAATTCTGAAGTTATGTGGTAAGTATCAACGCTAACATTTTCAAAGTTTATTTTGTTTTCGTATTCAAAAAGTTTATACTACTTTTATTTCATATTTTTTATTTGTTCTATATTACGTATTATAAAAATAAAGTTTGTGTATGTACAATTAAAATAACAACTTTTTGATGAATGGATATGGCTACAAATGACCAAAAAAAACTTTTTTTATACTTTGTCTATATTTTTACATT
>MU160117.1:48080-59590 GCA_015888305.1 Antheraea pernyi | reverse complement strand
AACATTTTCAAAGTTTTTTTTTTTCCTATTCAAATAGTTCATAGGCGAAGGAATTAATCCATACTGCCAATTCTGAAGTTATGTGGTAAGTATCAGAGCTAACATTTTCAAAGTTTATTTTATTTTCTTATTCAAATAGTTCATAGGCGAAGGAATTAATCCATACTGCCAATTCTGAAGTTATGTGGTAAGTATCAAAGCTAACATTTTCGAAGTTTATTTTGTTTCCTATGCAAAAAGTTTATACTACTTTTATTTCCAATTTTTTATTTGTTCTCTATTACGTATTATAAAAATAAAGTTTGTGTATGTACAATTAAAATAACAACTTTTTGATGAATGGATATGGCTACAAATGACAAAAAAAAATCTTTATACTTTGTCTATATTTTTATATTAGTATATTTTCTCTGTGTGTTTGTTTGTTGTAGGTAATCTATTTTAACGGGCATTTTACTTTTTACTGCGAGATGGCCGAAATTATAGCGGTTGACATATTTTATTTTATTTGTCCGCGGTTTCGTCCACATGGCTATTTCCAAAATGGTTGTACCTATTTTCACGGGGTATTCACTGGTAGATAGCAGACCTCATAAAAAGTAATTTAGATTTTTAATTCTAAGAACAAATATACATAATTGAAAGTCATATATCTGTATGTAATATGAATTATATCATCTTTTTGGTCACTTTGGCGGCTATATTGTTTTATTTACCGCGTTTGCTTCTACATAACTCAGTTATTATAGCAACGTATAAGAATAACTTAAGTATATCGACAATACGGGCATATTATATCTATATAATAAAAGATTTAAGATATATTGTTTGATAATGTATATAGCTTATAATTTGCATTACTTTCTTATAGAATGTTAGTGAGCACTGAGTTTGGTATATAGTAGGTTAAAGTTCCAGGTGTGTTGCTGATGATAAATCCCATCCCATTCGATATACTATTAGTATTCATATATTTAATGTACACGTTACATGTTACAGTTGGCGTGCGTGTCGTAGTTACAAATGTTTTTGAAAAAGCTTTTCTGTAATGTACACTCACAATTTTACATTTCTTTATTACATTTTTTAAAAAGCGCGTGTGGAGCCGCGGGTAACAGCTAGTGATTAAATATAATCAATAAGTATTAATAGTTAACTAAAATAATAATCGTAGTTATATAAGCTGCACCACATTTAATGTGATTTTTGGTTTGATTAATAAAATAAAGCAGCAAAAAGTGCGGACCAGAAGTCAGTTGAAAAAAAGTCATTATCATTGACATTGTTACTATGATATAAAGAAAGTGAGAAGAAATCATCTCTTTATAGTAATACCATGTAATTAAATAAAATGAAAATTGTACGTCCTTCAACCTTTTAATTCTGACAATATTTTTGCAGATCTCATTACTGTTTTCTGTCTCACTCGATTTTTATATCGACATTTTTTAAACCAAAATTTTCACATAGCCATATAATTTTTTATACATTTTCGTTCATACAAGCCTTGTCCTGACAATTACAAAGAGTTTTTCCAACTGACTACGCTCTTGGCCTATCAAAGCCTTAAAATCTTCACCGGACTACAATTACAAACATACAAACAAAGAATTAACCAGATAGTTTTAAAGTAACACCCATTTGGCAATTGGTTTTGTATTTATATAGTAGATAATAAAATATTAACCAGATAGTTTTAAAGTAACACCCATTTGGCAATTGGTTTTTATTTATATAGTAGATAATAAAATATCTAACCGTAGAATTTAGATACAAGGAAAAATGTTAAAAGCTTAAAATCTTTCATAAAACTATTTTTATTAATACAGTTATATTATAACAACGCAATAATTAAAAAAAAAACATTCTTTTCTTAGTTATGTGGTATTAAAAGGTCCAACTGTTTTAATTTATTATTTCTAAACGTGTCTTAAAGACACTATAAATCTATTTGTTTACATTATAATAAATCATATGTCCGGGATTATCTTAATAATAGTGTTTAAAATCGAGACGCAAAAATAAAAGAACTAGTTCACATTCAGAGGTCTCTGACACGGTATATTTGCTAACCGTCATTAGCATTTTATGTTATTATAATGCACTTTATTAAATGTATTTCTGAATAACTAGTATGTTTATTTTATGTTCTTAACAAACTACATATATCTAATGCGATATTATTACTACCAAACAAAAAAAAACCTGACGGTTTTTTACGTATTTGGGTTAATTAGAGGCTACCTTTTTTTAAATATAATTAAGAGTACTAAGTACTAGTAGTACTAGTACTAAGTAGTACTCGTCTTCACTTTACATCAGGTGTGACAGAGGTCAAGCGTGGCACAGTTAATTATTTAAAAAAAAACTAAGAAAAGTTACCCCTTACAACTTGCTAACTACTTAAATTACCATTTATTAAATTTTCTCATTATTCTTAGTCGACACGCAGAAGCCTAAGTATACAATAATAATTTTCTTTTAATGAAACAATTATCACGTAAATAATAATGCTATAACAAATTAAATCATGATACTTGTAGTAGTAATGAAAGTACTCTTTACTTCGACGTGACAGTTCGACTAGCATATCAGTTACGCGGTCTTCTTCAATCTTGTCGTCAAAGATAATCGATAATCATCGACCGCCTTCCTCATAATATCAAGCTTAACCCTTATATGAGGAATTGGACCAGCTTCAGTTTCCGCCAGTACTTTGTACCATTGAAGTATTGGTAATAATAATGTTTTTATTCTCATCACAGCATACTGGTATCCTAAAAGTGAAAAATAACGTTTGTTATCAGCCACCTCCGGTGCCGCTGCATCACATTCAAGAGACGAGACTACAACACGACCGGAGCATTGATATTAGCGCCACCATATTATAAATATACATCAACACTAGCGCCAACATATTAGAGATACACATTGATACTAGCGCCACCATATTAGAGAGACACATTGACACTAGCGCCACCATATTAAAGATACATAAATAAGAATTATTAATATTATATAGATTTTAATACGACTTAAAGAAGAATGGATATCATTATATAGAATTGAATCATTAGTTTGATCATTATTAATAATAGTATATTCTTTTATTTCGTAGTTCGGCCATGAAAGGCAAGATGTCGCTGATCTACATGTCGAAACAGATTAGTGAACACATTAGAGATACATAAATAAGGATAATTATATAAAATTGTTGTATAGCGTAAATAACATTAATTTGTTCATACTTTATTATTTTTGTGTTACTTAAATTATTTTGCGGAATTATGTATAAATAGTAATCGCTTTGACTTATATAGATGGGCCTTTAAAAGGCAAGATGTCAGTGATATCTACGCATTCTTAATATGTACCAAGTATTGTAAGGCGAAGCTCTGGCCAAATAAATAGTGACAGTATCTACGAAGTATTTATTGGCATTCCTGACTGCATCGACTCTATACGTGATTAGTGTAATACGTTCTTAATAACTTAAAAGGTTATAACCCTTTTAAATTTTGCCGCTATGTACACATTATAAAAACATACGGTTATCAGATCTAGAAACTCTAGTAACAATGACAAAATGTGTGTAGTTGTTATAAATCACCGTCGCAATCGAGAACACCGCAATAAATCAGTCGGCTAGTGACTACATAACCAAGTCGATGTTTAAACAAAAAATAGGATAAGGAAAAAAAATATTTTAATGAACAATGACGGATTCAAAAACCGCAACAGTTGACGTGGTTCCGAATCCTTCATTACCATAAATGTACATAAAAAAACAATATCATAATAAACTCATAACATAGTGGTATATAAATTTTATGTCGCTAGCCTTAGTGATCTTCAAAAGCTTATCACCAAGCTTCTATTTGTGTGATCCGGTAACAATATTTTATAACCAATAAGCTCATCTTTCAAATCACTTAACATAATGTGACACTACAGACAAATGTCGACCAATAAAATAACAAAGGGACATTATGTGTGAATTCGCTTGAAACTTACCCGAATAAATAACAAAGTAGGTCCACTACTTAATGGCATATAACTACAATTGTGTACTAATTTGAATCTTTGGGTAAAAATCGATCAGGACCGAAATGCTCTCGCTTAGGGTCTCGGTGAATATCCCATGTCGAAATAACAATGCCAGAACCAGCTGATGAAACAGGACCTGATGCCAAAATAAAAACAATAACAAGTAAACAATTTGAAAGCCTTTGTAATCTGACCACACGAAGTCTTTAAAATACAGGAAACGCGAAAGAACATCAAAGCCAGCACTTTTAGATAAACATTGTTTTATAAATCGAAAGAAAGAAGAAAGAAAGAAAGAGGGTAGTAATTTAAATTGTCAAATATTAAAAACTGCTTATGCCCGGTATCTGAGGTGCATTAATTGTAGTTTATCTTTCCAAGAAGGTTATCAATTCGATAACTTTTCAAATTGTGTTTCTGAACACACAATCATACGATAAATGTCAGTAAAACTAAACAGGCCATTTGACAGTTTATCTTATGGATAACTTTGTTGAGTCAATAACTATTGGTAGTTTAACCGAGTATATCAGAAACCGAGCATCAGATAAATACAACATTTTATATCTTGATTTATATTTATGCAAGATTTCAAGACGTCAGGTCATTCATTGTTTACAATTCAACATTATAATTATTAATAGTAATTTTAAATATAGAAGGGGTCTTTCTAATAAGATATTAGACCATAAACGTATTACTTATTGATCTAATCAAACCAAATCAAAAATACTTTATTCAGTTTAGGCCCTAATAAAGCTATGTGAACCCCACTTTGAAAAACATATATTATGAAGATACCATTCGATAGTGCTTCGTTTGTACCCGTTTGTACCACTTTTATTTTCGTTTCTACCTCAAAGTGAAACAGGATATCGCGTTTTCAAAATTTGATCCGCACCCCACTTTGAGATATTAAAATTCTGTTAACGGGGTTCGCATCTAAATTATTTCTAGACGTTTGTACCACTTTTATTTTTTCTTTTACTTCAATCCCAAAAAAGTTACAGGAGTTTCAAAATTTAAAAAAATACAGTAGTCTTATTTCAAAACAAACCAAAAATCTGTAAATGAAGTTCGTCGTGCAAACATATGAACTTGCAGGTAACAATTTGAATTTTTGCAAAAAATCTGAAATAAAGAAAATATTGAATCTTGAAAATTCCCAAGAAAAATCTTGGATTTAAAAGTTTTACAAATTTTGCTAATTTCTTAGTGGCTGTTGTCGTGTAATCGTTTGTACCTACAGAAAACACTTTCAGTTATAAGAAAATCTCAAAAGGAAAGAAAATATCGACATTTAAAAAACTTTATACAAAGTGCTGAATTCTGTTTATTTTCAATATATATAAAATCCGTAAACGGATATCATCGTGCAATCGTTTGTACCCGTAGAAAACACTTTACACCATAACAATATCTCAATAAGGAAGTAAATAACAGCACTTACAATATTTGTTTAAAAGTTTCTTGAAAATGTTCCACTTCTCTGTTTTTCAATTTATATTAATCTTTCAAACGCATAACGTCGTGCAATCGTTTGTACCCGCTTGTACCACTTTTGTTTTCGTTTGTACCTCAAAGTGAAAAAGGATATGGCGTTTTTAAAATCTGATCCACACCCCACTTTGAGATATCAAAATTCTGTTAACAGGGTTCGAATATAAATTATTTCTAGACGTTTGTACTACTTTCATTTTTTCTCCTGTCAACATATATGTAATAAAGATTTACTTAAACCCTTACGGTGTAATTCCAAAAATGTTAAACACTTGGTTTAAAAATTTCGAATTAAATGTACCGCGCTCGCCCTTTAAAGGTCGCGTTATCCTTTTTCGCAAGTCTAACCTAACTTAACCAAAGCGAGATAAAAGAGCAAGATGGCGAACATTCAGCGACAAAATCATCTTTTTGCTCGTAAATTTTCAAATACTTCTATTTTTTTGCTTTTTGAGACATTTTCAAAATTCAAAGTGTTTCCTACGGGTACAAACGATTGCACAACGACGTATGTTTGAAATACCCGTAGGAAACACTTTGAATTTTGAAAATGTCTCAAAAAGCAAAAAAATAGAAGTATTTGAAAATTTACGAGCAAAAAGATGATTTTCGTTAATACCCAATAGTTTGAAAATCTATAAACGGATTTCGTTATTATACATTGCCATTATTATAATTAAGATTTTGTGACTATACAAAAAATAAACGCTTGTCTGTTCCGCAACAAATTGTATTATGGAACTCTTTACGTAATACTCTTATTAGGAAGACCTCTATATCATTAATGTTATTAATAATTATAATGTCGAATTGTAAACAATAAGCCGATAATTATTTCTGTCATTAAAAATAAAGAATGAGTTGAAATCTTGCTAAATTTCATGCAGACAAAGTCGCGGGTAACAGCTAGCCTAAAATAGAATAACCACAATTACTTTTTATTAGGTTCGTTATCTACCATTGAAAGTCCCGTGAAAATCGATGTAACCGTTTTGGTGATAGCACAGCGGGCGAAGCCACGGTTAACAGCTAGTATAAACTAAAATTGCTTAAATTACTTTTTATAAGATCAGCTATCTGCCAGTGAAAGTTATCTGAAGATCGATCGAATCGTTTTGAAGATAGCACTGCGGGCGAAGCCACGGTTAACAGCTAGTATAAACTAAAATTGCTTAAATTACTTTTTATAAGATCAGCTATCTGCCAGTGAAAGTTATCTGAAGATCGATCGAACCGTTTTGAAGATAGTACTGCGGGCGAAGCCACGGTTAACAGCTAGTATAAACTAAAATAGCTTGAATTACTTTTTATATGATCAGCTATCTGCCAGTTAAAGTATCGTGAAAACTGGTCTAACCGTTTTGGAGATAGCATTGTGGGCGAAACCACGGTTAACAGCTAGTATAAACTAAAATTGCTTGAATTACTTTTTATAAGATCTGCTATCTGCCAGTGAAAGTTATCTGAAGATCGATCGAACCGTTTTGAAGATAGTACTGTGGGCGAAGCCACGGTTAACAGCTAGTATAAAATAAAATTGCTTAAATTACTTTTTATAAGATCAACTATCTGCCAGTAAAAGTTACGTGAAGATCGATCGAACCGTTTTGGAGATAGCATTGCGGGCGAAGTCGCGGTTAACAGCTAGTATAAATTAAAATATACTAAATTGCTTGAAATGATGTCCGCTATCTGTTGGTGAAAATTTGGTGAAAATCGATCCAATCGTTTTGGAGATAGCATTGCAGACGAAGCCGCGGTTAATACCTAGTCTAATTTAGAGTAGCCTAAAAAAACCCGCTGTAATTTCAGCTATGTGTCAGTGAAATCTCTGTCAAAATCGGTCTAGCCGTTTCGGAGATTACCCGGAACAAACAGACAGACCGACAAAAATTTTAAAAATTGCATTTTTTTTATCAGTAGCGTGTATATTTTCGTACCCATGTAGTAAAAAATTTGTATTTTGATATTACATACAGACGCTTCATTTTTATTATATGTATAGAAGAGTATAGATAATGTGCCCGAAGATATATTTTATAAATATAAAATATTAATTTCAAACCATTTTATTTTTTCCATTGTAAAGAACACATTTTATTTTATTAACCATTATGATATTAGGATTTCATCGTAAACAATGAAATACAATGATAAATGTAAAAACGCCGTCTTAAATATATGCGTCGTTGATGTATTAACTTTTATTACCTTGATTATAACACCAGACTAGGCCCCACTCGGTAGCGGCTCAAGCCTAGGTGCGTTCCCTCGGCGTGGAGGCCTTAGTACGCTGCTCGCACAATACAGTGACACAAAATCTTACAACACTGCAACAACATTACACATATCACCTCCACACACGTGCACGCACACATGCTTAGACATGAAAGTGGAAGGGTTTTTATTGTTGTTTTTCCCTTATTGAACTGAAACGGTTTAGAAAAATTATCCAACACAAAATACATATAAGAGTTGTTAAGGTATGTATGCTTGGTACACATATATGTTTCAATAACTCATATAAGTATGCATATGTAGTTAAGCTTAGGTTAGCTCCGATAGGCCGCGAATCGCATGAATCAGACAACAGCCCAAGCCGTGACTTGAGCTAGTCGTCAAATAAAATCGGCTGAGTGCCTTAAGCGCTCGCCTTAGTAATCCGGTGAAGCTGTTAAAACCCTGCTAGGTCAATAGCGTAGTCGATTCGAAAAAAAAAAGTGGCAATATCTGTAAGCTGGCGAATTTTACGTATTGCGTATACAGCAGAACTTAATCTGCTAACTGAATTTTTTATTATTATCAATGCAGGACAACGTCCGCCCGGCCCTCTACTTAATCTTTAAAACAGTTAGAAATTTTATCAAAAATAATTATTGTCACGGAGCGATTTCCGAACTTTTTAAATATAAACAAATCAAAGTGCTTAAATATTTATAAAATATTTAAAGTCTTATTTAGGTATGATACCTATAAACGTGTCGTATATAGATTTTCAACAAAGACTTGTATAACATTTCGAGGTAAGTCAAGTTGTGCTAAATTCAATGAACAGGTGCATAATCGTTATCTTATTGCTACCAAATTAAAGTTGAAGGTTGAAAGTTTTTCGTAATTCCAAAATTCATGTTTTGAAATCCTACCGAAATGTTAAGACAAATCTTTAGATGTACGATCTTCAAAACATTGACACTGGCAAATGCTTCTGCGAAGCCAAAACAAGAAAAAGAAGATGATGTACGATCTTAAAGTATAAGGTTTCAAATGATGTCGATTACACCGTTTCGTAATAAATCACGTTTATGCTTTTTAGACACTCGAATCAACTTGTAACGAACACAACAGTGGTCGTTCGACATCCCATCAAATACGGACGCAAGAATTTCCCCCGTTATTATGCGCTAAATAGTTTACTACGGGCCGATATCGAATGTACCGACATTATACCAATACATACCGAAGAATACATAATTTCAATAATTATATACATTTTATATCAGCCATTCCCTAATTAATAGATCGTACACCAACAATAATTTAGTTTACAATTTTGTTTTTTTTCGCATAAATATTCTATACCTATGAAATTGCCGTTTTGTATCAAAAAATTTAAACTAATTTTTTTCATGTATTTTTTTTTTGTATTAATCGAAGTAATTACCCATGCAATCAATGGATGCATCTTTGCCAAAGCAGTAGAAATTTATTGATGCCCTTCTCAAAGAAATCAGCTGGACGGGAGGCAACAAATTCTTTAAAAGCATTTTGTACTGCCTCTCGAGAATTGAATTTTTTTCCCGCCAAGGAATTATCCAAAATCTGGAAAAAGTAGTAGTCTGTAGGCGCAAGGTCTGGTGAGTAGGGCGAATGACAGAGAACTTCCAACCCCAGTTCTTGTAACTTGGAGACCCTCTGCTGTGCAGTATGTGGTCGCGCATTGTCGTGCAGGAGCAGCGGAGACGAGCGATTGACCAATGCTGGTTGGAGATGTGCCAGCTTCTCCATCATTGTGTTCAGTGCTTCAAAGTACACATCTGCAGTAATGCTCACCCCGTTCGGTAAGAAGCTGTGATGAATCACACCGGCGCTAGACCACCAAACAGTAACCATCACTTTTCTAGGGGTAAGTTTTCGTTTAGAGCATTGTTTAGGTAATGAACCAAGATCCAACCAACTTGCTGAGCGCTTGCGATTATCAAACAGAATCCATTTTTCATCGCAGGTAACAATGCGGTTCAAAATTCCTTAATTTGTGTGTCTGTTGATCAGTGCAAGGCACGTCTCGACGCGTACTTCGCGCTGGCGATCATTGAGTTCGTAGGGCACCCATTTGTCAAGCTTTTTTACTTTGCCAATTTGACGTAAATGGACCAATATTGTTTTGACGCTAACATCGAAAGCTGCTGCTAATTCAGCCGTAGATTGTGCATCATCAGCTTCCACAATCGCCTTTAATTCGCCATTGTCGACCAAAGTCTTCGGACGACCGCAAGGTTCATTTTTCAGGTCGAAATTCCCAGAACGGAAGCGAACAAACCAATAAGTGCGTTGGTTTGTAGTGTTAGCTCCGTAAACTTTGTTAATGTTGCGTGCCGCTTGTGACGCGTTGCTGCCACGACGGTACTCATATTCCATAATTACTCTAATTTTTAACGTATTCATGATGACAAAAAAGATTGAAATGCGATGAAAATGTAACACTAATGTATAAACAAATGACTACTTTTGGGAAAAGAATTCCATGTTTTAAAAATAAAATTAATTTGAAATTAGAATTCTTAGCCAAACAAAAATTATTTTGATTTGAGATGGCCAGTACTGCAGAACGGCAATTTCATAGGTAAAGACCTATTATATTCGGATTTAGCACAGGGTTTTTTTACTCGAACAGTTTTTTTACCTACATACGTAAAACGCTACCAAATAAAATGTACGGCTTAAGAAATATTGGCCACTTATTCATTGGTTTCATTGATCTAATGATCATAGGTTTAAAATACCAGTTACCAAAGGTCGCTGATGTGCATCATTAGCTTAATGTAATAAGAAAAATATAGCTTCCGAATTTTTTGTCTAAACAAAGTGCCTAAATGCAAACAGAATTAGTTTTCTGCCAGTCAGTTGAGGTTATTTATAAATAAACAAAAACCAGCTTTGGGTTCTTTAAAAGAGGTCATTTAAGATGTTCGGTTTAATGACGTCGTTTTGAATGCCTTAGTTTGTTGGAGATGTTTTTGTTTTTGATTAAAGTATTTTTATTATTATAGTGGAAGTGTACGTCAATAAATATAGCATGTGCCAGGTATGTTACTAATTATACCTGATAAATAATATAGGTCTAACCTTTTAAGCATACTTAGGTATGTAACCTTTTAAGCATACTTAGGTATGAATAATTTGATTTTTCTTTTTTTATATTCCTTTGCAACAATTATTATCTAATTAAATTTGTTACTTAGCTCGTCTATTTCGGACAGATTCAGAGGTTAGGCATCTGAATAATATTTTAAATGAAATTAGTCATTGGTTTGCGTTAAATAACCTATTACTAAATACAGATAAAAAGAAATGTATCAGATTTACTTTACCCAATGTTAGACTGGTTGATAGTTGAATCAAGATCGAAGGGAATTTGGTACGGTTAGTTGACAATGCTGTATTCTTGGGAATCACACTAGATTCTAGATTACAATGGAGCCTCATATTAAAAAATTGGGTAACAGATTAAGTTCTGCTGTATACGCAATACGTAAAATTCGCCAGCTTACAGATATTGCCACTTTTTTTTTCTTGAACAGACTACGCTATTGACCCAGCAAGGTCTTAACAGCTTCACCGGGCTACTAAGGCGAGCGCTTAAGGCACTCAGCCGATTTTATTTTGACAACTAGCTCAAAGGTGCACGGCACACCTCAGCTTTGGCTGTTGCCTGATACATGCAATTCGCGATCTATCTTAGCTAA
>MU160117.1:2288-47022 GCA_015888305.1 Antheraea pernyi | reverse complement strand
AATTCGCGATCTATCTGAGCTAACCTAAGATAAGCTAACTATTCATAATACATATATGAGTTGTTGAAACATATATGTGTACCAAGCATACATACCTCAACAACTCTTATATATATTTCGTATCGGATAATATTCTAAACTATTTCAGTTTAATAAGGGAAAAAAATAAAACCTTTCCACATGCCTGTGTATGCGTGTATGCGTGCACGTGTGTGGAGGTGATATGTGAAATGTTGTCGCAGTGATGTATGATTTTGTGTCACTGTATCGCGCGAGCAACGTACTCAAGGGCCCCACGCGATATTGCCACTGCTAGGTTAGTCTACTTCGCTTACTTCCATAGCCTAATGCCTTATGGTATTCTGCTGTTGGGGACGGCTGCTGAGGTAGATACCATATTTCTATTACAAAAACGGGCAGTTCGAGCAATATATAATATGGGACCTCACGAATTATTAAAAACGAAGTTCCAAGAATTCGGTATCCTAACTCTGCCCTCCCAATACATTCTTGATAATGTAATGTATATCCGTAAAACCTTTGATGACCTGTATTTTGTAAAGGACCGGCATGATCTAAATTCTAGAAACTGTAACAAACTGGTCGTCCCATGTTTCAGACTTAGCAAAACTAGTAATAGTTTCTTAGGTAATAGTGTTATGTTTTAAAATAAAGTCCCAAAACATATTACCGATTTGCCGAACTGTAAATTTTAGCGCTATGTCAAGCGGATTTTAGTGTCGAAAGGCTATATTATAGAGTGGATCAATATGTGAACGATGGTGATGCCTGGAATTGACTCCTCTCTGTGCATCCACTAAAAACGGTATTGTAACGTATAATGTATTCGAAATACATATGTGTTAAAAAGATGTACCCGATTGAATTTCTTGCCGGTTCTTCTCGATGAGTGGGTTATTTTCCGAACCGATAGTAGTTTTAACGTTCATAAGCGCCGTTATTAGGGCCTAAACTGAATAAAGTATTTTTGATTTGATTTGATTTATCTTTGGTTTTTTTTATATAGACACTAGCGACACCAGAGGAGTCGGAAGTGCGTTGCCAGCCTGTATTTGGGCAGGAGGGGGAGGGCAGGTGGCACTCTCACTGACCGAACGAAACGCAACAAAGCAAGCACTATTACTTCACGTCGGTTTTCTGTGAGAGTGTGAGACTATCCCGAACGAGCCGACCTATTCATGCTGAAACCAGTAATAGCTTCAGCGTAGCTCTACCACCTACATTTGTAGGGTTCATGTAATAACTTCAGCGTGGCTCTACCACCACACAAGTCAATTAGCCTTTCTACTGTTGATATGTAGCTTATATCTGTGTTTTGTGTCACCACCCCACCTCATCTCCCCTCTCCTCTCTCCTCTCCCTCTCCCTCCCCTAACACTTCCCCCCAAAGGGTGGCAACGCACTTGTGACTCCTCTGGTGTTGTTAGTGTCCATGGACGGTGGTGATCCCTTAACGGCAGGTGACCCACCTGTTTGTTTGCCACCTATGACATAAAAAAAAAGATGGATTTAACAATATTTGCATGCTAGTCAAAGATTCTTTCTTTCGTAGATATGTTTCGCTGGTTACGTCAGTATAATTCGTTACGCTTATTATGAAACAAGAGCAAAAAGCATGGTACTCGTTTCATTTATTGAATTATAAAGGAGGTATTCGACAAATTTGTAACACTCAAATAACTGTAATAGTATATGAATAGTGGTATTTATAAGAATCGAATATAAAAATCAAGCGAATATTGCATGCCCTAACCACTTGTTGTACTTTACGATCCACTTTTTTGGCGCTTTAACCTTGACATGTCATAGATAGATAGATAGACAGAAGCACCTTCATATATCTTATTACTAGCTGTTACCCTGTCTCCGCACGCGTTTTTTAAATTGTATTAAAGAAGTGTAAAATTGTGAGAATTACAGAAATGCTTTTTCAAAACATATGTAAGTTCGACACGCACGCTACCTACTGTGACATGTAACGTGTACATTATATATGTAAATATTAATAGTGTGCCGAAGGGCATTTACTATCAGCAACATGTTTCGAATTTTAACCCCTTATCTAAACCCTCAAAACCCACCCACTTACACTGTAGTATAAGAAAGAAATGAAAATTTCAAGCCACGTGATCTAAAAATATTTCTTAAAATGTTATGATATAGGTATACTAGCTGTGCCCGCGACTACGTCCGCGTGAAATTTCAATTATAAACACAGTAATGGATAAAATCATAGGATTGTATTGTGTATTAAAACTCGACGATTAAATTGGTCTCACCCTTTTTGAACGATTTGGTTCTCTGAGACACAGCCTGGCATTACAGCATCCAGTCGTTGCTTACAATGTAAATTCATAATGTTGACTCTCGGTACAGGATGTTGTACTCAAAATAACTGTCAATCGAGCCTCAGAAACGTACTTATTTGTATTTAATCGACACGCAGGTCGTCCAAATTAGTCAAAATTAGACATAAAAATCCGTTTGATATGCTGCTTTAACTTAATCCAACAAATCGATAATATTCTTTGCGGCTGTATTGTAAAACCTAACACTATTATGTTAGGTTTGTTCGGAAATGCAGGTTTTCATTGCTTTTTGTAGTGTGCCTGACAGGGCATCATTTCTCTCGTTTGGATAGGCGGTGTGGGCTCTAGACCCTGCGGTCTTTTTTCTAATTAAAGTAAAAATCAAATCATCAGGGAGTATAAAGCGGCGATCGTTCGCCATTTTCACCTTTCTCAAGGTCTCGCTGATGGCTTACTGGAGGTGGTCAATCAGGGAATCGATCGGCAAGTCGGCGTCTGTTTTGGTCTCTAACACGCCCAGGATCCTATAAAATCTCAGCGAGGGAGGGTTATCTCTCTAATATCTGCCTAGCTTTGCGTTTAATATCAACCACTCTGCCGGAGGGAGAGCTATTAGCCAGATTACCTTTCTGTAGTACAACGTGGTGGTCCGTATTTAGTTCGTTTACAACTCGTATTAGTTGTACCTGATGGAAGACACGTTTTAGTAGATCTGACAGTGGTCAGTGTCACCCAAAAGTGGCTTAAGGACATACACATAAATAATCATATTTTTTGTAATGGTCAAACTAGTTTAATAATATAAAAACTCTGCGGTTACTGTTAACGGTGATTTCTGGCATTACATTTAGTCGACATTGGTTATTATTTAATTATGTTTATTTAGTTTTTTTTTTTTAATTCTTCTTTTATACACCAGTATAATTCTCTAAGCAAAAACTAAATCATAAATTGCTTAATAAGATAACCTAATAGTTTGATGGTTAATAGAATAAGTTAGAAATAAGTTGATAAAACATTAAGAAGCAGCGCATTGATATGTATTTGCCTTATTTATACATATTTATATATATCCTTACTCATATCTATCTTCTATCTATATTATATTTATTATACATATATATTATATAATACTATACTATAATACAACTGTGTCTAGGCCAAATCTGTACATTAAATATTGTTTTGAAAATTATAATCTATCTTGACTTTGTTATCGATTTAGAAGCCAAAAATAATCGTTTTACAACTTTTGGCTGTCTATCTGTACCTGTGAACACGTCTCACTCTGAAAGTACTGAACCAATTTTGACGAAACCTGACACAGTCATAACTAATGCTATAAAATTACATCTAGAATAATTTTTGTCCCATAAAACGCAAGGTGTTCGCCAGGATAACGGACGAGAGACAAAAATTTGTACTTAATGAAATTCTTGAGAGTTTTTGGTAAATTTCCTTTGTGCTATATATAACAGACAGATTAGCTAAAAATGTAAGCTATATTTCAATGCCTTATGCAACTTAAAAAAAATTATAGTTGCATTCCTTTATCTCTTTCTCATGAAGCATTTTTTTCTTTTGATTTTTAAACCATGACAATCTATTTATTCTATACATATAATAAAAATGAAGTGTCTGTATGTAATATCAAAATAATTTTTTTCACTGATTTGGTATGAAAATATACACGCTTCTGATAACAAAAATGCAATTTTTAAAATTTTTGTCGGTCTGTCTGTCTGTTTGATCCGGGTAATCTTCGAAATGGCTGAACCGATTTTGACAGGAATTTCACTGGCAGATAGAAAAAATTAGGCTTTACATTAGACTATCTGTTAACCGCGGCTTCGTCTGCCATGCTATCTTCAAAACGGTTGGACCGATTTCCACGGGACTTTCACTGGCAGATAGCTGATCTTATAAAAAGTAATTTAAGCAATTTTAGTTTATACCAGCGGTTAACCGTGGCTTCGCCCGCAGTGCTATCTTCAAAAAGATTCGATCGATCTTCAGATAACTTTCACTGGCAAATAGCTCATCTTATAAAAAGTAATTTAAGCAATTTTAGTTTATACTAGCTGTTAATCGTGACTTCGCCCGCTGTGCTATCACCAAAACGGTTACAACGATTTTCACGGGACTTTCACTGGTAGATAGCGAGCCTTATAAAAAGTAATTGAGGTTATTCTACTTTACACTAGCTGCTACCCGCGACTGTATCTGCATAAATTTACCAAGATTTCAAGTCATGCTTTATTTTTAATAAGAGAAATAATTATCAGCTTATTGTTTACAGTTCGACATTATAATTATTAATAACTTTAATGATATAGAGGTCTTCCTAATAGGATCTTAGATTATAAACGTGTTACGTTTACGTAACGTGTTACGTTTGCTCTTTAGAGTTTCATAATTCAATTTCTTGCGGAACAGGCAAGCGTTTATATTTTGTATAGTCACAGAATCTTAATTATAATGGCAATGTATACTGTAACATGTAATTTAAATGTAAATCTTTAGAATAATATTGTAAGTTATTGTTTCATTAGTTACTTATACAGTGTAAGTGAGCACTGAGGTAATTATATTGTGGGTTAAGGTTCCAAATATGTTGCTGATGACAAGCTTCATTTGGCACGCTGTTAGTATTTATTTCTCTAATGTACACGTTACATGTTACTGCTTATGGCGTGCATGTCGTACTTATAATTGTTTTTAAAGAGTTTTTCTATAATTGTACATAGTCTCACAATTTTATAATTCTTTAATACGATTAAAAAAAACGCGTGCGGAGCTGCGAGTATAGCTAGTATTATAATAAAACTGTAGCAAGGTCAAATCTGTACATTAAATATTTTTTGAAAACTTTGATCGGGGTATCTTTGTTATCGATATAGAAGCCAAAAATAATGTTTTTACAATTTTTGTCCGTCTGTCTTTCTGTCTCTGTGAACACGCAACACGCTGAAAGTACTGATCCGATTTTAACGAATTTTGACACAGTAATAACTAATATTACAAGGTTACATTTAGGATACTTTTTGTCCCATAAAACCCAGGATAACGAAAGACAAAAAAATATAGTTAATGTAACTTTTTTGCTAAGAGCGTGACTTTTAGCAAAGCTGGTTCTTTAATGTGAAGATATATTATACCCTGCCAAACAGGATTCAGGATACCTGGTAGCCGGTTAACGTTGTGTTTTTTAATGCGCATTACACTTTTACAGATCAAAGTTTTGATTTATAAATAATTTAAGGAACATTTTATGTCAGTAACTTATAAATGCTATTAAAAACATGAATTTATCACTGCCCGATAATTTTGTTATTGACAATAATGTGCTCGATGATATTCTTCATAAATAAAATAATTCAATTCGAACCATTTTATTTTTTCCATTTATTTTATTAACCATTATGGTATTGACATTTCACCGTAAACAATGAAAAACAACGAGAAACGTAGACATATGACTTGGGATTGACGCCATCTTGAATAAATGTGTCTATAACAGGCACTTCCATAATTATCGCTATCTTTATCATACATAAAATGGGGTAAACATATCAAGGCAGTTGCAGAATCTAACTCTAAGTTTCTAAACGTTTTCAAAGCATTAGCCGGTTGTAAATGGGGTGTTCACCCATAACATTTAGTTCGTTTATACTTAAATATTATACGCAGTCGAAATGACTATGCGAGCTTTCTTTATGATAATAGTGCTCAGGTTAACCTCTATAAACTTGAAAAAGTCCAAAACCAAGCCTTGAGAATTATCGGGGGTTTCATTAAAAGTACTCCAATCCATGTTATGGAAAGTGAATTGAGCATATGTCCGTTACATCTTAGGAGACAATATTTAGCTGGAAAATTTTTATTTAAATTTAAGTCATTCGGAAAAAACGAACTAACTAATGTATTAGAAGAACTGCTCACCTCTTTCCAATCACTCTATTGGCGTAACAGAAAAAAACCATTATTAGTTACAATTTTTTCTCCATATAAAAATACTCCAATTAAAAAAAAAACATGAAATGTTCACTTTACACACCTGGGTTGATAACATTGACTTGCACAATATAATTAAAATAAATGTAGATGGTATTTGCAAGCCAAAGCGTCAATATGATATTCTCAAAATAAAAGATATTATTCTTCGATATATAAATAAATCTTATCAAAATTTTGTTAAAATATACACTGACGGATCTAAAGCTGGTAATTATTTACGAGACGCATTTTTTAGTCAAATTCCAAAACTTTTATGAAATTTCAAATTGATAAAAATATTCCAATTATGCACACTGAATTGATAGCAATTGTAGAGGCCTTATCATTTGAACAATCAACTGAGTCCATTAAGATTGTTATTTTATCCGATTCAAAAAGCGCTCTTCAACACGTAGCTCGATGTACCTCGACTTTTCGAGGTATACCGATAGTCTACACTATTTTGAAGTAATTACTAGATTTAAAAGCAAAGAACAAAGTACTTGTTTTACAATGGATACTTTCTCATATAGGTATAACTGGGAATGAAAGAGCTGATCTTTTAGCTAGAGAAGGATCCTCCGAAGGTGCTCCTTTTAATATTTATCAACTTACTTGGATGTATGCTCAGTATTTAAAAATAGCTGATACTCACATTGGAAGGAATACTGTGATGAGCGTTCTAAAACAAAAGGAATATGGTTCAGAACGAATCAGTCACATCCCTTAAGGTCAGCATGGATTGATGACAGTACGATTTGTCGTCGGGAAGCAATCACAGGAATGAGACTACGCTCAGGAGACATCCCATGTAAAAAGTTCGCCTACCTGATGCGTAAAGTACCATCACCACTCTGCTAGAGTTGTGAACTCATCGATGATGTGCACCACATCCTGGCAGAATGTGTTCGAAACGAAGATATTAGATTTCGGCTTAATTGATTCTGATTCGTTTCACACGGGTTTGTACAATTCGTAATTGTCTAACCCCCTTTCGAAAGATGATAAAAAATTGTGAAAAATTAATATAAGCTATTGTTAAGTTTATTGTCATTCTTATTGTTATATAGTTGTATGTCACTTAGGCGATATAGTCACGCAGGCGACTAAGCCTTGATTAAAAAAAAATAGTAATATTAAGATTACAGCTATATAAACTAAGAACATAAAGATATATAAAAAACTGGCTTATTGAAATTCTTAGTCGAAACCATCGCTAGCTCTTAGACAAATAATTCCAGGCAAGTGACATTTGACGCGTTGTGCTCATATCTTTTTAATATATATATTTTTCTTCAATACAATGGAGTGTGAAAAAGATTTAACACAAGTTGAAAATAGTTATGATATCATTCAGTGTTTCATTGATCATTATTATTAAAATATATGAATATATTTTATCGTTTAATGTACAATTTAACTCTATCAACTTGATATTTTATAATGTAAACTATACTGACTGTATAGTAAACGTCTACAAAAAAGGGAAAGGAACTTCGTTAGAAACTGGGGGTCCATAGACCTCTAAAGCTTTTTTTCACATTACCGATATATGTAGGTTAGTTTTTATTTTAATTGAATTTAGATGATGCTACGAACGGGTTGTAGACTTATTTTAAAAGATTTCTCACAAACCATCTGGGTATATGTTTGAGCGAGTCTCTTGATAGTTTGAATTCACAATTGGAAACCGTAGGTGTGGCTGCAATAAGGTTTTAGGTTTATTAAAATTTTTCGCGTTTAAAAATACAATTGACACCAATGATAACCGATTTGGTGCAGACGAAGTTGCACGGGTCAGCTAGTTTTAAATGAAGTCAAACTTCTTAATACTGGTTAGGCAAAAAGTTTTTGATATTTCATTCTCCACTAATAACTAAGCAAGGAATATTACTAATTGGTCTGTAAATGACAAAACTCTATATTTTAACAAAAACATATACACTTTTTTAGCAAGACGTGGCAAGATAACCACTACGTTGCTACTTAACAGAAGGTATTGGAGCAGATACATAAAATATCTGACTCCGAGTGTTGACTTGTAAACCGCTGAAAAGACAAATTTACAGATTTTCATTTATTTCGTAAAATGGGATCTAATATTATAAACAGAATACAACTCTTACGAATTAGAGTATAGGTGTATATAAGTTAAACAGAATACAGAAATAATACAACAATATTTAGATAATAATAATGGTAACAAAATTAAAATGTTCGGTGGACATTTTACACTACATATGAGGGACCTCCTGGGTTAATATAATCATGTACCTTGAACCATAATACGCCTACAAAGGTACAACAAAAGGTCAAAAACAGGACACAACGTAGACTGTGGAATTTATTGAGAAGAATTCTATTTTAGGAAACACACTAGTCTTGGCCCTTTCACTTCCATTCTCTAAGCAGCGTACGATATCTAGAAACAAAAAGACTACATTTTACTATCTGTTTGGGTACAAGACACTATTATTCAAACAAATATATACATAACATCGGTGTCCATGATAAAAGAGATTGGCGATTTTAAGATAATGCCGATGAACAAAAGCCTAAACGACCAGACTCTGAGCAAACACGTTTTGTTATCGTATCGGGTAGAATCGTTCTTGAACAAAAAAGATGTGTAGTATGTAGCATTACGCAATGAGCTAAGTAGCGTGTGACAATCAAATTACTAGATTAGTGGCAGTGATTCAGGACTACTTTAAGCTGTATAACTATTTAGAATAATCGTGTATTATTTTATAAACTGCTTTCGTCGTTAACATACTACTTCCCTGTATGCAATTATGAGTCTAAGATGGAAACATTCAAGACATCCCTCAAGATCTAAGTAACGTACCAACCAAAATGGTTGATGCCGATACGCAAATAAAATGATCAATATTCCATACAAAAGGTGATTATGTTTTATCTGCCATTATCATCCAACGACAGAGGATTCGAATAATATTATGCTTAGTACGGTAGTTATACACTGGAAGTTGGAAATGCCTTGGCTTATCCGGAAACGGTATATGTCATGTGTCAGAATAATCTTTTTTTTACCAAATGTATAGATCAAAACAGCCGAACAACAACTCAGTTTTAAAATCATTATTTATGTTAGAATATATAGGATGTAAAAATAATAGTTTTTAGTTTAAAAAAAGTTTAATATTTCTAAATACTTTGAAATGATCTCTTCCATTAATTAACATAACTAATGCATAATTTGTTACGCACATCAAATTAAATCTTGAAATTTATAGTTGAAGCCAAAATACAAATTAATTCTAGATGAAAATATTACGAGCATGACAAAAGTTAAGTTTTATTTACTCTTTTCGTTAAAGATAATTGATAACCATCAACTGCCTTCATCATAATATCAAGCTTCACCCTTATATGAGGAATTGGACCAGCTTCAGGTTCCGCCACTACTTTGTACTTGCGAAGTATTGCTGATAATGATGTTTTTATTGACATCAAAGCGTACTTGTATCCTAAAAATGAAGAAACAAAGTCCTTAAATTGTACAAATATAAAAACTTATTATCAACCTCAAATACCTTTTTGGCCAACGTTATTGGGTATGTTAAACGAAAAGAAAAAAACCCGGTTCGTGCGGGTGCAATGTACTAATATGACATAAGTGCCCTAACAGTATATAGACACATATATAGACCGCATCAAACTTTTTGACTACTCTGTTAGTAGATGCGTAGAACACAAATTTTGGTACCAGAGGGACGCAAAAGAGGCGAAGAGAGAGCAGGCTCGCCCGTTCTCGTATCTCGTCCCAATTGCTCCCACGTTAACACGTATGTCAGAGTTAATGCTAGTTGCAGTACAATCGCATTCAGAACAGTTTTGTTGTTGTTAATAACATGTTATTGCTATTTTCGTTTTTCTTCTTTTCTATTTTTCTTTCTTGTGGATGTTTTTATTATTCTCTTTATTTTCTCTCTTTATTGTTACTTGTTGATATTTGTTATTATTAGCAGACCCATCCACTTCGAAAACTGATGTTTCTATGGAAAGCGTTGTCCCAGCGTAAATAAATGTTTATTACGAATTATTTGTCTTCTACGAATATATTTCAGTTATAATAATGGCAATTATAAATTCTTATAATAATATTTGGAATTGGTTTTATATTACTCTCTTGACTATACTATGCGAAAGGCCGATTTTAAAACTATATTCAGAGCGGCCAAAAAGTTTAACGCAGACTATATTATCCGATGCATAACTTAATACATACATTTTGTCTAGGTAGATTCATAGAATCACCCATGGAGACATGTGGATAACTAATTTGTTTTAAACTAGTCATTATCTGTTAAAAGACTTTTTATGATGGCCACTGCTGCGATAAAAGTATTAGCACTCGACTCCACCTGAACGATGTTGAAAATAATCACGGTCAATTTCAAAACTACATCTAAATATGAACATAGAGCAAATATTTTCGTAAGTATTCCTAATTATAATGAACTCCTTTTAAGAACACATTCCATGAGAAAAAGTCTAAATGTTTGTAATATTGTATGATGGTTAAACATTCTCAGTAAAAGAACTTTGATTTTGTAAGCGTTATTCAGGAGCTATGAATGCTCAACGATAGGGGGATCAAAAAGGCATAAGACAACGTAGACTGGACTTAAGATTGCATGAAAGAAAACATGACAATGTGATCTTATCATTCAAAAGTCTGTCACCAAACTCCAGTTACTTCGCCACGAAAAAAGAATGTGAGAGCTTGCATTAGGACTGGGATCAGATACAGTTCAATAAATACATAAATAAGAGTATACCTATATCTATACTATAATCTATACTAATATTATAAAGAGGTAAAGTTTGTGAGTTTGTGACGTTGTAAGGGGTAATCTCAGGAACTACTTTGAATAATTCGTTCGTTATAGCTCATTCATCGAAAATGGTTATAGGCTATATATTATCACGCTAAGGCCAATAGGAGCGGAGCACAGATGAAAAATGTTTCAAAATCGAGATGTTTCTTTCTTTTTGAGAGCTTCTGCTGTGTGTCAGCGTTAGCCCAGAGTAGTAACTATTACTACGCGGACGAAGTCGCGGGCAGGGGCTATAATATTATAAAGAGTTAAAGTTTGTGAGTTTGTGACGTTGTAGGGGGTAATCTCAGGAACTACTAAACCGATTTGAAAAATTCTTTCAGCGCTATATAGCTCATTTATCGAGAAAGGTTATAGGCTATATATCATCACGTTAATACCAATAGGAGTGGAGTACCAATGAAGGATATTTCAAAATCGGGTTTTTTTGCCTCTTGAGCGCTACCACTGCGTGTTAGCGTTAGCCCTAAGTAACTATTGCACGCGAACGAAGTCACGGGAAGAAGCTAGTAGGATAAAGTATATAAGAACTAATAGAAGTTATTTGAAAACATACCGATACAATTCCGAGGTCCACTGCTAAATGGCATGTAACTACAATCATGAGCTAATTTGAATCGTTCAGGTAAAAATCGATCAGGATCGAAGTGCTCAGCATCAGGTCCCCAATATTTGGGGTCTCGGTGAACACCCCATATCGAAATCGCTATCCCCGAACCAGCTGGTAGAACACGACCAGATGCTAAAATATGATAAACATAAAAGTAAATAATTTGGGAGACTATAATTTACCAACATATATTCCCAATTAAAAAAAATTAAAAGACTGCTACGATTGGTTGAAATTCCACTCTATTCATCCCAATAAGTAACACGGTGCAGTGATAGATTTATAAACTCTTAAACATATTTTAATTACCATATGGTAATGGTTATCTCTTCTTTCTATTCCAGTAGAAGTAAAAAAAAACTATAAAAGAATTGACTAATAATGAAACATTATTTGTGGCTACAGAACATAACACATTAAGTTTTAAATTATTTACGTACGCTTAGTGATATTTCATTATAACGTTCTGATAAAATAAAGGAAAAAAAATTGTACTTACGCAAAACTATGTCTTCTAGTACTTTTCTTATAATAAAAGGTACTGGTGGAAATAACCGGAGCGACTCCTTTACTACCCTATCTAAGTATTTTAACTGAGTCAAATCTTCCTTTGCTAGAGCTCGATCTGTGTCTCCAAACACCTCATACAATCTAAGACATAGATTTTAAAAGACAATTGCACATGTAATTATTAAGTTACAATTATAGTTACCTTCTTCATAGACTTTTCGTTTTGTATAAATAACTATTAAATGCACCTGTATATAATTTAATGAAAGAATGTTAAAAAAACTATCAGATAAAATATAACTGTAATAATAGTATATTATTCACAATTACGGATTTCTACGCAAAAACGGAACCTTGTTATTATAACAACTTCATTACATAGTATAAAACAAAGTCCCCTACCGCGTCTGTCTGTCTGTCTGTTCGCGATAAACTCAAAAACGACTGAACGGATCTTTATGCGGTTTTCACCAGTAGATAAAGTGATTCACGAGGAACGTTTTGGTATATCATTTGTCCCGGATTTTTTTATAATCAGGGTGGGATAACGTCTGCCGGGCCCGCTAGTTACAAATAAATTCAAAGCAAATTTTATGAACATATAAATTTTTATTCATTCAAGTAAGAAAATTGAGAACAATATATCATCTGAATACATTAAATGTATTTGAGTATTTATCGTAATCCTATGCAAGGTTCGACAATTCTATAACGGAATCATCATACCCACAACTGTCTGTCGTCAAGAAAGAACAACACCCGCGCTGTCGTTTTCCACTCGAAATTCATGCGGTGAGCCACATACAAATGTGTAAGACATATTTCAACGTAATTTTCAGGACTATTATTATTAACCGACTTCGAAAAAGGAGGAGGTTACTACGTTCGGTTGTGTGTATTTTTTTTTTTATGTATGTTAATCGATATCTCCGTCAATTATGAACCGATTTTAATGATTCTTTTTTTATTTGAATCGATTATATTCAGAGGTGGTCCCATATAAATTTGAAGAAAATATTCAACCCCTAAGGGGGTGAAAAATCGTTGATTTGATTTTCACTCACTTCATATTTACGTATTTTCGTGAAATTGGAACCGATTTATTATATCCATTAGAAACCAAATATATTTCTGAACACTAAAAATGGAGAAATAAAAAAAATTTCCAAAAAAAAATAAACCGCCTTCGATGTGAAACACAAATGAGGCACTAAAAGGCGAAAAATAACTGAATAATTAAATTAACCAAATTAAATAAAAAATATTGATATTCGCGCTACCAAATAATATATTTGAAGTCGATGCCAACCTACAGTTCAAATTTGTTGCAGGTAATAAAATATGTATACTATACAGATATCCATCATGAGGCACCAGAGTGGACCAAAACTTTGTATGTAGATGATATGAATGTAGGTTGGCATTGATTTCAAATATATTATTCGGTAGCGCGAATATCAATATTTTTTATTTAATTTGGTTAATTTAATTATTCAGTTATTTTTCGCTTTTTAGTGCCTCATTTGTGTTTCACATCGAAGGCGGTTTATTTTTTTTTGGATTTTTTATTTATTTTACTGACTAATTTCGATTAGGACTATAGTCTTGTTTAATTTTCAGTATAAGTAGCTATATTTTGGAATAATTACCCGGCATTAAGCAAGTCCGTTTCCTACTTCACACCACAGAAGAGAAATTTATCAATACAACATTTTTTATCTATATATGAAACTTACTCTTGGTAGACTTTATCTTGAATTTTAGGATATTTTCCTAATAATTGTAAAGTATATCCCACTGCTATCGCTGAAGTGTCCGTTCCTGCTATTGCTAGTGTCAATACTTCCTCTCGCAGTTCTATATTTGTATATCCTTTATCACCACCAGAGATTGATATCAAAAGGTCTAAGAATGATTTTCTCTTGTATGATTCTAAATCTGTAATGTATGACATAACCGAATTCCTTATTTGTGTATACTGAATATATTATTTCTGATTTTGAATTAATATATTTTTGGTATAGTCAAGTTAACTATCAATTGCCGCTGTATTCAAGTGAGATACTATGTACTATATTATTTAGAAATATATAAAATTGGAGGAATGTTTATAATTATTCTAAGGCCTTAAAACAATTTTCGTTTCTTAATCCATAGCATGCACTCTATAGATATGAAAGTGTGCGTCCTTACAAAGTTCAACAAAATAAAGTACGCATTTTAAGTAAAGAAGACAATGGATCTGATTATTATTTATTGACTATTTAGATTCAAAGAAACAGTGGTACCGTCATAACTTTTCTACTGTAAAGTCACAATTCTAGCGATGCGGTATTTTAGTTAAATTTTAGAAAATAATTTAGTTGGAATCCTATTAGATATATGATCAGATAGGTAGGTAGATGTTCCAATTTAGTAAACAGGAATCATATATCTGACTGGTTTGGAATAGAATTGTGTTCCTGATTTCGATCTCTTATAGAACTCCATAGAATGCAATTGCTAAATAATTGTTATATTAACCTTTTAGAGTTCAAGTATTTTCACAAGCTAAGCCTAGATGAAGATTTACTCTCTGTATACTCTCTTATATCTTGGGATATAGAGGTGCTTAGTGATATATTAAAACTTGCGAGAGGTACATAGCCAGCTAGGCATCCAAAGGAAACTCTACGATTTATTGATTCTAATCACCGAAAGCTCAGACGTGTTGTAATATTCGAGCCTACTTTATTTAACACAGTACCTGAATACCCTATTACTAAAACATCAGCGCTTCCACTACACAAGTGCTATGTTAATGTGTAATTGTAATGTTAGTTACTTACCATATTCATCGTCTACTTCTATGTTTCTATCGCTTTTAGACTTTAAATCTTCTCGCTTATTTTCTATTACCTAAAAATATTATATAATAAAATTACAAATATAATTCAGATAATGCGTCATATTATGAAAGGTTAACAAGTATTTAGTTTTACATCATCGTCTATTTTTCTAACAAGCAAGTTATAGTTTTTTTTTTATTAGGTCTACGAAACTGTGTTTAATTAATCTTAAAATGTATTATTATAATTTCTATAAATAAACTTAAAATTAAACAGCACTTCTGGACGTAAACACAACTTACACTATTGAAACGGTGCGCATTAAAGAAAAATAAGTAAAAATTAAAATCTTCAAAAAATAAAATAGTTTTTACTTTAATTTAGCTTAGTTTGCTCGTGAGTAGTGAATCATTGTACACCAAACAAAGCTTACAAAATACTCCATTAGTAATAAAATATATCAGTGTATCCAAATAACTTCCGTCAACTTGGGAAAAAAAAGTGTGTGTGTACTTATGTACACGCGTTAGAAGTTTTACTACTTTGGCGTAACAAGATAAAAATATTTTCAAAATTTTTATCTTTCGCCTTATTCTACGTTTGTAGAAAAAACGACACTAACAATAAAAAAAAGGTTTTTTTTTTCGAACTGACTACGCTATTGATCTATCAAGTTCTTAACAGCTTCACCGGACTACCGTAAAAAAAAGGTATTTAATACATTGAAAGTTTTAATACAAAGAAATACAAACAACGAATACAAAGAAACAAAATGTTTACTATAGCTAACTTGAGGGTGTCGGTTTTTCGTGACGGTGTGCGAGCGCATCGTAAAAATTTACTCTCATTATTTTTCCCTAACGCGCCAAAAGAAATATAACTTCAAAAAGTTGATAATATATCTAAAAACTAATATAAACTATATTTCGAACTCATAAAATAACACCATACCATATTTGTAAAGTCGTGCATAACTTTGAGGCATTTTTCATGCTCTCTATACTGGGGGAACAATTTAAACATCCAGTCTGGTTGCAGCCATAAATGAAAAATTCTTTCACATATTATGTTCAATATACGATTTATAGCTTTTAAAAATGGAGAGCCAGGATTTCCTTGTGCATTAATTTTAACTCCCATCGCCGTCTCTGAGATAAAACATTAAAGTAAATAAATACGAGGCACTATTATGTAACCTCTTTTTATATTCTGCCCGGTAAAATTAAAAATTTGATCAAAAACACCCTTTTTTAACCGACTTCAAAAAAATGAGGAGGTTATCAATTCGTCTGTATTTTTAAGTAGACGTCTGCACACAAAGAAATAATCATAATTGATTTAATAAGAACAACTTATTAATTCTAGTAGGTCTGTGAGACCTACTATTAGACTACTGTTAGATATACATTACTATTTTTATATCATAGGAGACAAACGGACAGGTGGGTCATCTGATTTTAAGTGATCACCAGTGTCCATAGACACTTGTAACACCAGAGGAGTCACAAGTGCGTTGCCAGCCTGTGTTTAGAGAGGAAGGAAAGGGGGTACGGGAGGGAAGGTGGGCCTCCGGTGCTCTCAATGACCGAACGAAACGCAACAATGCAAGCACTGTTATTTCACGTCGGTTTTCTGTGAGAGGGTGGTACCACCCCGGGCGAGCCGACCCATTCATACTGAAACCAGTAATAGCTTCGGCGTGGCTCTACCACCTACAACATTTTTATATTATATTATTATTATCAGAGTACTTAAACAAGATATTATTACTAATCAGTGATTATCGGCTACATAATTCAGATTTTGGTCAAAGAATTTCCAAAAGTGAATGAAACTCTTACCGCAAACTGAATCTAATGTATAAGTGCTAATAAATGGCCAAATTTGGAATTTTCCTTCATCAACATGATCGATAAGTTTCTTTGTCATCACCTCGCTCTGCTGTGAAAAAATGTTTATGAAATGTTCTAAAATTTTTGGACTGAACGCCGGCACCAGAATTTTACGACGACGCTTCCATATTGACACTACAAAAAAGAAAGGAAACGTGTCAATTATCTGTTATTAGATATAAAATAAATCATTTCAAAATTAATAATCATACATGCATATATCACTACATATTATAAAACAAAGTCCTCTGCTACGTCTGTCTGTCTGTCTGTGTTTTCGAGATAAACTCAAAAACCACTGAACGGATTTTCATGCGGCTTTCACCAGTAGGCAAAGTGATTCATAAGGAAGGTTTAGGTATATACTTTTCCAAGTTTTTTATTATTATTATCGGGTCGGAATAACGTCCGCTGGGCCCGCTAGTACAAAAAGGATGGATTTAGTTCTCATTTTATGTCAGTAACGTTACATAGATACTGTTCTTTTTATTACATGAACGCTAGTAAATGTAGCTGACAATAAGTATGTCTTGTAAACAAGGAAACATGACAATAAAAGAACTATAGTCCTTATATATAATGTAATGTAATATAGTAAATGTTGTGTGATATGTTTATGTGCTTTTTAAGTCTAGATATAAGACTATCATGTTGAAAAAATATATTTTGACTAAACTATATAAACGAAAACAGATCTTCGGCTTCCTCATAAGTTAGGTACAAAAGCCAATTTTTTCTTTTACATTTGGTTTTGAAAAATATTTTGGGGTGTAAGGGGTGTCAAATAACATCTAAGAATTGAGACATCCAAGCCAACCTCACCTGCACGTGGTGCACCCTGCTGAAGAACGAACGAGGCAATGGCGATAGCGGGGTGGTAGGGTTTTACAGCCTGACTGGGTCGCAACCACGATGTATATGGCGAAAAAGCCCGTCATAGTGATTCGCTTTTACGGGTCGCGTTTCGGGATCAGCCTGTGCGTATCCAGCTTTTCGCAGGCCGGCATGACAGCGGCGACCGGCGATGGACAGTATGTACTTGTTGGTCGCCATTGTTTTTGGATTGTACTATGCTTACCATCAGGCATAGTGCAGTCACTTTGCCGTGCAACTATAAAAAAAAAAAAAAACAATGATTTTTTATGGAAATATAATGGCAACTAGCTAGTTCTTCAGGATTCACCATGACATACCTGATTATATATATTATATTTGTACCTCCTAAGGGTAACATGAAGAATAAATAATTTACGAACAGCCACTATTTTGCAAATTGAATAAAGTTCCTGAGTAGGGTAAATAGTTTCGAAATAATTTTTAAGTTTTTCTCACTTAAATTTGTATTGCCATTGTACCGAAATTGTTATCTATATTTCAAGCCAAGGAGGTTTAAAAGAGAAAAACAGAAAAGAAAATAACTGGATGATTGAATTTTATAGTCTTTACAGATAGATAAATACAGATTATATATAGATATATACATTGCTTTATAATCTAAAAACTTTGTTTTTATGACTCCTATGTAATTGTAAAAGTTGTAAATTGGCAATATCAAGTCTAGTCACGTTACAAAATTACACACAATATTCGACAATTTACCTTGTGACCAACAATTCGTTTTTATATAGCTAGTATCTAGCTTAATTGTGTTACCTTCACACGTAACATACATTACCTCCACATAATTTTCATACTTTATATATACCATAAAAGGCGGATTCTACGTTTTTTATTAAGTACTACAGATGGAGCAATGCAATTTTAAGACATAAATTAACCGGTCAAACTGGAAATTAAGTTCCAGGTAATTCAGCTCGAAGCGTTAAATCGATGTACAACTGGCAAATGCCCGTGCCCGCACGCGTTGTTTATGTACTGATTATTTTCGATGACTTATTTTATTAACAAATGGCTATATTATAATGTTTAGGTAAATTATTTGTAAGTAACTTTTTTGGATAACCTATATGCTATCAATTTCGGAATTACATATTTGCCCGTGTACAAAATTACATCAAAATCTGTTGACAATTCACTATAGTAGCGGCACGCTGTGATGGTCGTTTTGACGGCTTTTGTCCGTTCATGAAGTTTCGTATAAAGTAATATCCACGTTTTTCTGCAACTCTTGGGCCGCACCTTTTTTTTGTTATTGTTAATTTTATTAGTTTTGTTAAAAATCTTTTAACATGTGAGCAAGTATTGTTATTTTACTTAACGTTACTTAACGTATCTATATTATAATAAAACTGTAGCAGGGTCAAATCTGTACATTAAATATTTTTTGAAAATTTTCATGGGGGTAGGCTTTGTTGTCGATATAGAATCCAAAAATAACCCTTTTAAAATTTTTGTCTGTCTGTCTGTCTGTCTGTCTGTCCCTGTGAACGCGCATCACTCTGAAAGTACTGAACCGATTTTGACGAAACTTGGCACAGTGATAACTAATGTTACGAGATTACATTTAGGATATTTTTTTTCTCATAAAACGCAAGGGATTCTCCAGGATCTGCCTGTTTGTCTGTCCCTTTAAACACGTATTACTCTGAAAGTACTGAACCAATTTAGACGAAATTTGGCACAGTAATAACCAATATTACAAGGTTACATCTAGGATACTTTTTATCTCATAAAACACAAGGGATTCTCCAGGATAACGGACGAAAGTAAAAAAAATGTAGTTCATGATATTCTTGACGAATTTTGGTAAATTTTCTTTGTGCTATATATAGCAGACAGATTAGCTAAAAAATTAAGCTATATTTCCATATGCTACTTAAAAAAAAATACCAAAAAAAAACGACCACCGTGATTCGAACCGTCGGCTCCGTCGAAACATATAAAGCCCCGTACGTTACAACTGAGCTACGCCTACATGACATTTCTGTACGTAATTATCGACCACGTATGAAACATTTATGTAGACGAAACTGTCACTTATGTTGTTACATTTATTTCATTGTATAAAAAAATGTTTGCTAAACAAAGGTGACAAGATTTATTTATTTATCTATACTATAATAAAACTGTAACAAAGCCAAATCTGTACATTACAAGGTTACATTTAGGATACTTTTTGACCCATAAAACGCAAGGGGTTCTCCAGGATAACGAAAGAAAAGAAATTAGTTAATGTAACTAGACTTTTTTGCGACACCTTAGTATAAGAGCCAGCAACGTTGGAAGAACGAGAATTTGAGAAAAGTTGGTTCTTTAATATGAAGATATATTATGCCCTTCCAAACACGATTCAGGATACCTGGTAGCCGGTTAACGTTGTATTTTTTAATGCGAATTACACCTTTACAGATCAACATTTTGATTTATAAATAATTTAAGGAACATTTTTTGTCAGTAACTTTTATAAGTTTAACGTTTATACGTTATTAAAAACATGAATTTTTCACTGCCAGACAATTTTGTTATTGACAATAATGTGCCTGGTGATATTCTTTATAAACAAAATAATTCATTTCAAACCATTTTATTTTTTCCCTTGCAAAGAACATATTTCATTTTGTTAACCAGGCTCTTCCACAATTATGGCTATCTTTATTATACAGCCAGTGTTGCGCTAAGCTAGAGTTATAACTAAGTTATTCTATACATAGGTTTTGGTAGGGGGTAGAGCCACGCTGAAGCTATTACTGGTTTCAGGATGAATGGGTCGGCTCGCCCGGGGTAGTACCACCCTCTAACAAAAAGCCGACGGGAAGTAACAATGCTTGCATTAGTGCGTTTCGTTCGATTAGTGAGAGCACCGGAGAGGCCCACCTCTCTTCCCCTTCCTCCTCTCCCCTTCCGCTTCCTCCCCCTCCAACACAGGTTGGCAAGGCACTTACGACTCTCCTGGTGTTGCAAGTGTCTATGGACGGTAGTTATTACTTAACACCAGGTGACCCACCTGTCCGTTTGCCTCCTATGACATAAAAAAATACATTATATTTTTAATTTACCCTTTTTTATGTTGAAATAAAATAATATTAAAAAAAAGTGTGTGTGTGTACTTATGTACACGCATTAGAAGTTATACTTCTTTGGCGTAACAAGTAAAAATCTTTTCAAAAATTTTATCTTGCGCCTTATTCTACGTTTGTAGAAAAAACGACACTAACAATAAAAAAAAGGTATTTAATACAATGAAAGTTTTAATATAAAGAAATACAAACAACAAATACAAAGAAACAAAATGTTGACTATAGCTAACTTCAGGGTGTCGGTTTTTCGTGACGGTGTGTGCGCGCAACGTAAAAATTTACTCTCATCATTTTTTTGTTACGGTGTGCGCGTTCATCGTAAAAATTTACTCTCATCATTTTTCCCTAACGCGCCAAAAGAAATATAACTTCAATAAAATTACAGATATCTTAACATGGTTTGAACATACTTCTTTATTTACAAAAAATTGCATCGGGCACATTATTGTTAATATCAAAAATGTCTGGCAATAATAAATTCACGTTTTAGTAGCGTTTAAAAGTTAGTGAAAAACAAAACATTCTAAAATTATATAAAGTTCAATATTTTTGCCTGTAAAGGTTTACCGGCAGCCAATTCGCTGTCGAAACCGTTGCCTAGCTCTTAGACAAATAGTCACAGGCAAGTGACAGATGACACATGTTGCTCATATCTTTTTAATATTTATGTTTTTCTTTAATACAATGTAGTGTGAAAAAGTTTTAATACAAGTTGAAAATAGTTATGATGTCATTCAGTGTTTAATTTATCATTATTTATTTTATGAATATATTTTAACGTTTAAATTACAATTTAACTTTATCAACTTGATATTTTATAATGTAAACTATACTGAGCGTATAGTAAACGCCTACAAAAAAGGGAAAGGAACTACGTTCCAACTGTAGGTCCATGGACCTCTCAAGCTTTTTTTACATTACTGCCAATATACGTAGGTTAGTTTTTATTTTAATTGAACCCGGTAGATGATGTTACGAACGGGTTGTAGGCTTATTGGGACAGAAGTTACTGGGACAACGTACTGGGAAGACATTTATCGGCAATATATATAGGTTATTTGTTATCTTAATTGGACCTGGTAGGTGATGCTCAAATAACCTATATATATTGCCGATAAATGTCTTCCCAGTACGTTGTCCCAGTAACTTCTGTCCCAATAAGCCTACAACCCGTTCGTAACATCATCTACCGGGTTCAATTAAAATAAAAACTAACCTACGTATATTGGCAGTAATGTAAAAAAAGCTTGAGAGGTCCATGGACCTACAGTTGGAACAAACAGTAGGTATCGCTGCAATCGGGTTTTGAGATGTATTTATATTTTTCACGTTTAAAAGTACAATCGAAACCGGTAATAACCGATTTGGTGCAGACGAAGTCGCACGGGTCAGCTAGTAATTAATAAATTATACGTTTACTACTATACGTTATGTTAAGTTAATCTATGCATTAAATATTTTAAAGGAACAATACTTTGTTGGGGCTAAGAATCAAAGACAGACAATATTTCCATAGTTAATAAAAAAAATTGTCTGTTTGTCTTTTGTACGAGATTCACGCAAAAAGTACTCAACGAATTTTTATGAATTTTGGTATAGTACTACTTTATACACCGCGGTATCGGTAGGTTTTACATATATAACAGATTCGTATATACGCATATATTACTTATAAGAAACCATTAAAGAGAAGGCTTATTATAGGGTGGTTCAATATGTGAACAATATTGATGTCTGGAACTAACACCTCTCACAGTGCAGCCGTCAAAAATGAACATTACTATAATATTTTTCAAATATATTTTTTATATTAATTAGGAGTATTGACATATAAAAACCCTGTGTTTGGGGAGAGGAGAGAGGGGGTATGGAGGGGAGAGAGGGGGAAGTAAAGTGGGCCTCCGGTGCTCTCACTCTCACTGAACGAACGAAACGCAACAATGCAAGCACTGTTACTTCACGTCAGTTTTCTATGAGAGATTGGTATTACCCCGGGCTAACCAACCCATTCATGCTGAAACCAGTAATAGCTTCAGCGTGGCTCTACCATCTTATAAAATATATGCGATCCTCAAATATATACCGTATAAATTCGTTGGAAATGATTTAATGAAAAATTACTAACCTGGTGCAAATATACCTCCATATCCAATGACTTTCCTTATAAATCTATGTAGGTCGTCCTTCTCCAAACAGGTTTTCAACACCATTTCCAAATCAGCCGGATTTATCAGCACTAAATAAATAAAAATCACACAAATTAATTACCACTCAATTACTTCACCCTATAACGTCAAGACTATATAACTATGTAATGTGAATTATAATTTTTAGTCATCATTGTCATTGGCCAATTTAGGGTTATGATCCAAAAGAAGTAGCACTATTGCTAATTCTTTCCTCGAGCTGTGCCTAGTACCACTAAACATTGGACTATTACAGGTCTAGGACTGTGAAACTTAATAGGTGTCTGTCTCAAGTATGTATTATTATGGTAGAATGTCCTAACTAATATTAAAAAAAGGATTAATGCGTAAACAAGAAACTTCGTTTTTTTATTGATTTTCGTTATACCTTAAAGTTTTTTTTTTTTTTATGTCATAGGTGGCAAACAAACAGGTGGGTCACCTGCTGTTAAGTGAACACCACCGTCCATGGACACTAACAACACCAGAGGAGTCGCAAGTGCCTTGCCATCTTTTGGAGGGAAGGGTTAGGGGAGGGAAAGGGAGAGGAGAGAGGTGAGGGGAGGGGAGGTGGGTCTTCGGCGCTCTCACTGACCGAACGAAACGCAACAATGCAAGCACTGTTACTTCACGTCGGTTTTCTATGAGAGGGTGGTACTACCCCTGACGAGCCGACCCATTCATACTGAAACCAACAATAGTTTCAGCGTGGCTCTACCACCATCCAAAAGTATTATAAAATTTAAATTATAAGTAAATTTAGTAAAACAAGAATGATTAAAGTTGATCTATCAAGCTCAGTTAGTGAACTCAAACCGAATAAAGGAAAGCAAATATTTTTTTGGTAAATATAAACAAAAATATATTTATATAATTACGGTAAATAGGAATTCGACTAGAATTTAGGCGATATTTTCATCTATGTGTGTATACGCGTCGCGGTAGTATTTTGTTTGTAGTTCACAAAATAATAAAATCAGTAATAAACACGTATAAAAAGGTTTAATGTAACTTAACGTATGAAGCGATTAAATAATATAGCGGACGTTACTATGCGCTTCAGCCTGTAATAGATTGACCACTACTACGTCTTACTGCAACAAAAAACGTTTGATTTTATTAAATTGATTTTGTTGCAGTAAGACGTGGTAGCGGCCAGTCTATTACAAGCGGAAGTGCAATGTAACGTCCACTATATTTAATTATGAATTCCGCAAAGTAACGCCTTCTACAATCAAATAAATATGAAGCTATATTAATATTTTCTTTCCATGCGAAATACAAATCGATGATCATTTTATAAGGAATTATACAAACACGCACTATTACTTTGTTAACAAAACCTATACAAAGAATATACATAGGAAATAAGCTTTATACGACATAGATAAACCACTTGGCACTTCTGAATATGACTTACGGAAATATAGTATGTGACCGAGCCATCCTTTGATTATTCCATTGTGATCCATCGCATCGTAACTAATCTCCTGTAGAGACTTCATTATATCTAAAGAAAAAAAGAAAAAAAGGTATGTCTATAAGTAAACTATTTTATTTTATTTTTTCCACACTGACTACGCTATTGGCCTATTAAGGCCTTAACAACTTCACCGGACTACTTTTTATTTTTACAAGACATACGTTGTTATTAACATTAGAACTATAACTTCCAATTAAATCACTATTCCTATAAGTAATTAGTTTTCCTGTAAGTCCTTTAGTTAACTTCCCGAGTAAATGAACATGGTAAACAATATCTGTGACAACTGGTAAGTTTTGGATATTAATGTTTTCTTTTTAAACTCTTGACCGGGGCAAGATAAAGTTTTGCTTTTATAACTCTATACCGTAGGCTATGTTTGTATACGAATTTTCGCTTTTTAATAATTTCTGAACCAATTTGAATTTTTTTTTCGAAAACTCTCCTAAGTGTTTTTTAAATTTTATTTTTGGCTATCAGTCTTCTTATTACTACTGCCATTGTCGAGTAGGCAATTATATTACAAGATTTTGCGATCATTTCAATTAACTAACTAGGTAGTGGCCGTTTTGTTAGAACTTTCCAGGGAGTTTTTCCCGTCAGAACCCATGCTCCGTGGTATTTTCGCCGATCCACTTCACTAGTGCAAAATAACAAAACTCTATTACGTAGAAACTACCAAAATTACATAATATAGAGCCAAATAACAACGGATTATGGATAAAATATAAAGTCCACTACATGATATTGTTATTATTTATATATTTCTAGCGGGCCCGGCAAACGTTGTCCCGACCTGATTATAAAAAAAATCCTGGACAAATTATATACCAAAACGTTCCTCGTGAATTACTTTATCCACTGGTGAACCGCGTAAAGATACGTTCAGTAGTTTTTGAGTTTATCGCGAACAGACAGACAGACAGACGCGGTAGGGGACTTTGTTTTATACTATGTAATGATTTGTATATACAACTATAAATTACAATTATAATATGAAATAGATTCTTACTCACCCTCAGTGTTACCCATTAATGCGTGTGCTATGCCTATAGCTGGCAATGCGCACTTCGCAGCCGGAATATCCGCAGCCAGTTTGTACATATGCCTTCTTCGATACCTGAACACAACAAACCACGCTAGGAAAATAAATATCAGAAACCACGTGATCATTATCACTAATCGCGTAAATGTATAAGCGTGGAGGAGAACGAGAATTGTTGTTTATATAAATAAAATGCGTTCGCTCTTATATGCCCGTTTTGTACGGTTGCAGCGTCATCATGCCCAGTGTAATATAGCTCGCACACTCACATACACTTCAATACCACGAAACCGTGGGTATATAAGGTAATCGCAGGCCAACCTTCAAAATACAAGGAAAGTACTGTTAATATTGAATTTTAAAATCCACCTGTATTTTCATACTTGCTATTGCTACTTCAACGTTCGTACAATAGTTTAAAAATATTAACAGCAAAAATGAACGTAGTTTTTTTATTTTAATTGTAGCACTGCAAAATGACTGCACTATGCCTGATGGTAAGCACAGTACAGTCCAAAAACAAGGACGACCACCGAGTGGCACACTATTCATCGCCGGTCGACGCTGTCATGCCGGCCTGCGAAAAGCTGGATATGCACAGGCTGATCCCGAAACGCGACCCGCAGAAGCGAATCACTATGACGGGCTTTTTCGTCATATACATGGTGGTTGCGACCCAGTCAGGCTGTAAAACCCTACCCCCCAGCAAGTTCCAAATCTGAGGAGGTAAATGAAGCTGTCGCATCTATATACATACAATAAGAATGGAAATGTAATGTGTATGTACCTTTACGATATTCGTGAAAAAAAAATCGGTTCACTCTATCAAAAGTTATTGTATTTTGAATGACGGCTCGAGCTAAGTACGAGAGAATAGTAGTAATATTATAAAGCTGGAACTTGTTTGTTTAGTTGGTTGAATGCGCTATGCACTAACACTGCTAGCTAAGCACCGCTAAGTTACGAACTTGCGACTATTGTTAGCGTCTATGGACGGTGGTGTTCACTGAACATCAGGTGACCAATCCATTCGCTTGCCTTCCATGACGTAAAAAAAAATCATTTCTACAACTATAACTTTAACTGGGTAATTAAGCTTACTAATCTAATAGCCATCCTTAATAGTAATATAAATGCGAATGTGAGTTTGTTTCTTTGTTATCCTTTCACTCCTTAACTACTCAGCCAATAATGCAAAACCAATGATATTTTGCATACACGTTGTGAAGGATACAGAAAAGGTATTTTATTTGAATCGATTATATTCAGAGGTGGTCCCATATAAATTTGAAGAAAATATTCAACCCCTAAGGGGGTGAAAAATCGTTTATTTGATTTTCATCCACTTCATATTTACGTATTTTCGTGAAATTGGAACCGATTTATTATACCCATTAGAAACCAGATATATTTATGGACACTAAAAATGGAGAAATAAAATTTTTTTCCAAAAAAAAATAAACCGCCTTCGATTTGAAACACAAATAAGGCACTAAAAAGCGAAAAATAATTGAATTATTAAATTAACCAAATTAAATAAAAAATATTGATATTCGCGCTACCGAATAATATATTAGAAGTCGATGCCAACCTAAATTCATATCATCTACATACAAAGTTTTGGTCCACTCTCGTCTCCCATGATGTATATCTGTATATCCTATGGTATGGTATGTCCTATGGTATAAGAAAAACGTAACAATTGCAAATGAATGGGCACATTTTATCTCAGCATACTCTCTCTCTCTCTCGCTGATCACAACTTGTCTTCTGTGCTAAACATAGACATTTGTATCCTTCTGTACCTGTCACAACACGCCAATAAAGATAATACTGCTAATTAAAATTGATGATTAAACAATACTAGAACATAACAATTAACTTAAGTGATCTAATTTACCTGTATAATCTTTGTTACGTTACACTATTAAAGGCTAACATACTAGGGTTACCAATATTAAAATACCAAGTGAAAATTTACCTTAATTTTTTTGAAACTTTATCCGCAGAGATAATTTTTTTCCACAAACACAACTATATCATGACAGCTAGATTCACTATTTTATAGTTTCTCCGTGATTAAAAATATTAAACGTATATTAGAGAGGATTGATCAAAAAAATCAAATCAAAAATGTTTTATTTCAGTCAGAAGTCCATTTTGTTAGTATACACACAACTTAGAAATTAGTGTTAGTACTTTACATCTACTAGGAATATGAACTAATTATTTTTATAACGCCACAGTGATTTGAAGATGTATCCAATGTTCCAGTATGGGGTTGTCCTACCTCTCTGCTACAGCATTCAGGATGCTGTTGGTGCTGGCGCGTACCCTGCGCATCAGTGAGACGCATCTCTTGCGCATGATGGCGTGAAAGCCATCAATTCTCATCTTCGCGAACATGCCCGAGGCACTACAGTAGCGCGACAACCCCATCAGCACCCTGCATTGTTGAACTGTACGCGCACAGAACTGTACGCCCTCTGCATGTAATTGACCCACAGACTACATGTGTAAAATGACTGACAGTACGCTGTAAACAGCGTAGCCTTCCCTTCAGTCGAGTATTTAGCAAATCTGCGAGCCAACATTTTACAGCGGACAGGCAGCGCTCTGCGCTCACGCTCAATGTCCAACCTATATTTTAAGTCATCGGATACCCAGTGGCCCAGATACTTGAACTTAGTGATTTGCTTTAAGGGACATCTGCACAATCTCAACCGTTGTGCAATAGGGTAGGTCTTAAAAACTAGTACCATACTCTTTTTAAAATGGTATCTATGCCCATGGGACTCCGCGTGTCTCTCACAAATTGTGAGCACACTCATCATAGCACTAATAGAAGGGCTCATCAACACCATATCATCAGCATAACTAATATTATTGACATACATTATATCCTTGATAGGTGTTGCTGAGCTCAGTGATCAAGCGGTTTTTTTTATATCATAGGAGGCAAACGTGCAGGTGGCTCACCTGATGCTAAGCCGTCCATAGACACTTGCAACACCAGGGGAGTCACAAGTGCGTTGCTAGCCTGTATTTGGGGAAGAGGGGACCGGGGAGGGGGTGAAGAGGTGGGTATCCGGCGCTCTCAGTAACCGAATGAAACGCAATAATGCAAGCACTGTTACTTCACGTCGGTGTTTCTGTGAGAGGGTGGTATTACCCCGGGGAGCCGACCAATTCTTGTTGAAACTGGTAATAGCTTCAGCCTGGTTCTACCATCTACAAGTTTTATGTACAGTTAAGGTTAAGGTTTACGTACGGTCTAAAGAGGTGAAGATAAGTCACACCGCTCTGCCTCACACCGCACTCCAGCCTATAATCATCCGTCAACGATCCTGCCCATCTAACACTGTTGATCTGACTGTTATACCATTACTGTAGTATTGATATAACTTCCCTATCCACTGAGGTATCCTTTATCAATTTCTACCACAATAAATCGTATGACACCAGATCAAACGCTTTAGAAAGGTCCAGAAAACACGCGTTGACGGGTATTTTCCTAGACGTATAATACTAAACAGTATGTTTGACAGGCAGTATGCCACTTTCGGTGGAGAGACCCGGTCTAAACCTAAGCAAGTAGCAAGCGATATGGGCCTGTAGTTCGAAAGATCTGTTGTGTCCCTAATCTTATTTTTCAAAACAGGCACAACCACCAAAGTAAAACTCACGCGAGTAAAACATTTCCAACACCCTAGGCAAGTGAACTCCTGCATACTGCAGGTGCTCGATGCTGAGGTAGTTATACATTTTACTAAAACCTTTAGAAATGTTTAGATTTACGATTTTCAGCTATTATATCAATTTTTATTTGATTTTCATTATTCTGACACCATCGTAATTTTGATTTAAAGGCTTTTATCGTTACATACATATGTTTATACACAGAACCAGTAGTCGGTTTACCAGATTATACTCCATATATACTCTAGATTTGAAATGCAAGCCGGGCGTCCACATAAGTCTGCTTAACATGCCTATTCCACCCGATAATACTTTTACCTCTTCTACCCACTCCCGCAACCGCCTTACTGGAGCATTGGGCAGCCTCTGTATATATACATACAATGTTTTTATACATGTTGTCTAATACTAGTTTGTGATTGGCATCCGCAAAAAACCCTCTAGCATACTCTGTAAATTCCATCGGGAAATAAATTTCTCTTAGCTTAGTGTGACATCTTTCTTTGTATTTGCTTTGACTAGCGTCCCGTTCACCCCACATTACAACGTTTTTGCTCAAAATAGGGCGTCACAGTTATAGGTCTTATCACATTAAAATTATACTGTAACTGTATAGGCATGTGATCAGACCAATATGTATCATACAATACAGTTACACACTACTGGCAGTAGTTGTTGCAAATCTTTTGCAACAAAAACTGGCCGTCGTCTGTTCTACTTAAAATTATGATCCTCTATTCCACTTTAAAAGTTCGGAAGCCTAAAAGTGCGTTAAATATTTTTTGTATTATAATTTTATTTGTTTTTTTTTTTATATATATATTTCGAATATATTTGAGGTGGTTGTAAGTCACCTCTATCCGTAATATCTGTGTAATGTGTTCTATAAACACAAGTTCTTTCTTCTAATCGAAGTTCTCAGTATTTGGCTCTCAAACGATCAAGAAATATTTATACTGCCACTCGAACTATTTGCTCTATCTATTATGTACATTCTTATCAGACTCTGTCATGTCAATATTCCTATTAGACTCTATCGATCAGAGTCCACCCGGTGACCATTCCGATCAGAGTCTGTGTAATTACTGGTTCTTAACATTTTTTTTTTTCTCGAACTTACTATGCTATTGACCTGGCAAGGTCTTAACAGCTTCACCGGACTACTAAGGCGAGCGCTTCTTTAGACACCAACACGTCCGGAATTCTGTCTAATATATCCGATGTTAAATTGTCTTTAATATATTCAACTAACTTTTTGTAATCGGCCACCCTTACCGACGGAGGGGTGGTGTCGTCTGGACTTCCTAACTGCATTACTACCGGGCGGTGATCGGAGTCAAAGCATACATATCTCAACAACTCCTATGTGTATTTTGTATCGGAAAAGATTCTAAACTATTACAGTTCGATACGGGAAAGAAAAGAAAAACCCATCCACTTTATGTGTAAGCGTGTGAGCGTGCACGTGTGTGGAGGTGATGTGTGTAATGTTGTTGCAGTGATGTATGGGTGTGTCACTGTATCGCGCGAGCAGCGCACTCAAGGGCTCCCTACCGAGGGAACGAACCTAGGCTTGAGCCGCTGCCGAGGGGGGCCTACTCTGGTGTGCGGGAGCGAAATTTACCCCCAGACCACGGCGGCGTGATCTGTGGTTACGCGGGCGTGGGCGTGAACACGCTCTGTTTTGAGAGACAGGCTGGTACTGATCGTTCGCTGCCGTTATATCGTCGGGAGGATCGGTAAAAATATGGCGCGGACGTCTTTTGTGACGCGATACGTTCGGTACGATTCTGTAGTTTGCGGCGGATACCACTAACGGGCTAGAGTGATTCTCGGCTCTATCAAAATAACTGTCGGTGAGTGACTTTACATACGCCCAGATAGAAGGTATCTCCAAGTCCCTGTGGAGATCCTTATTCCGGACGTATCGCGGAGCCCCGGTGGCTTTACGTAGAAAACGGTTCTGGATACGTTGAAGTGACAGAAAGTTAGCTTGAGACATATGTGCGAAAACGGGTGCACTATATGTCAAAATCGGGCGAATACAAGTTTTATAAAGAGTCAGCTTGTGTCTTAAGGACATCTTATTTTTATAAACGATTAATGGGTGTAACCGACCCAAGACCATAGCGGCCCTATTCCTGACTCTTTTGGTATGTTGGTTAAACGTGAGGCGTCTATCCAACGTGACTCCGAGGTATTTAACCTGGTTGGCCCAGGGAATCACTGACCCGTATAATTTTATAGGCGCGAGTTTGCGCATGTATTTGTCTGATTTTGGGTCGAAAATTATCGCGGCGCTTTTATCTGGATTTACTGCTATACGCCATCGAAGAAACCAGTCACCGAGTGTGCTAACGGCTTTTTCGACGCATGTCCTAACTCGTGTCGGAAGCCATCCGGAAGCGTAGAGAACTGTATCGTCAGCATAACAACCTACCTCCACTCCCGGGAGTTGAGGTAGGTCACTGACGAACAGATTGAAGAGCATGGGTGCCAAAATGGACCCTTGGGGCACACCTGAGCGTATCGGGTGGGACGAGGACAGTTCTCCTTCCACTCTGTAGCGGAAGGACCTATCGGTAAGATAGTCGCGTATTATGTGAACTAGCCTATCGGAAACGCGGAGAAGAATTAACTTATGAATGAGCCCCGAGTGCCAGACCTTATCGAAGGCCTTGGCGACATCGAAAAAGACTGCCATTGTACATTTCGGTTTAGGTTTAATCGGGTACGGATTTGGATCCGGATCCTCATTGAATTTTGAGAAAATGTACTCCGTGAGGCGGTGTACTTGGTTTGTGCAGGAGTGTTCGGCACGAAATCCGAACTGCTCAGGTGGCAACAGATCTAACTCTGATATGGAAGCTTGGAGACGGTTCAGAAGGAGCCGCTCGTACAGTTTCCCTAACGTGTCTAACAAACTGATAGGGCGATAGCTATCGGGAAGCGTAGCTTTCTTGCCGGACTTGTGAATTCCTATCACTACGGCCTTTTTCCAGACGGCTGGAAAGTGACCCTGGGACATGGCCGCATTGAAGATGCAGACCAATAGAGCTATGATACGATCAGGAAGGAGCTTGAGAACCTCGTTCCTGATCCCATCGGGACCTGGGGACTTCCTAAGTTTAAGACGCTTGATGGCATCCGAAACTTCCTCGAATGTAATGGGGGTTAGGGTATCCGCCGGTGGAGACGCGAGCGCGTGCTCTACCGATGACTCGATCGATTCAATATGTACGGTGTCAGTATTGGTTGTGTTCGGTGAACACTGCTTTTCTAAGCTCGCGGCGAGTGACTCCGCCTTGTCTAAACTATCGAACGCGGGAGGCAACCCGGGGCCTCTATCGAGCGCGGGCATAGGGATCATCTCGTCTGATTTGACAGACCTAACTAGCTTCCAGTACGCCAGGTGGGACGGCTGGATTTTTTCCAAAAACCGATTCCACCTTTCATCGCGGATTTCTGAAATACGGGCCTTAACTTGTTTGCGTAAAGATCGCAATCGGTCGCGGTTATCTCTAGACGGGTAAGTGTCGTGAGCTCGAGTCGCGGCGTTCTTTTCCGTGATCAACGCCTTCACGTCGTCCGGGAGTATAAAGCGGCGATCGTTCACCGCTTGCACCTCTCTCGAGGTCTCCCTGACGGCGATCTGAAGGAAGTTGACCAGGGAATCGATGGCCAAATCCGCGTCAGCTTTAGACACCAACACGTCCGGAATTCTGTCTAATATATCCGATGTTAAATTGTCTTTAATATATTCAACTAACTTTTTGTAATCGGCCACCCTTACCGACGGAGGGGTGGTGTCGTCTGGACTTCCTAACTGCATTACTACCGGGCGGTGATCGGAGTCAAGTTCGTGTACAACATGTATGAGTTGTAACCGAAGCGTGACGTTCTTAAGAATTGCAATATCTAAAACTGTCGGACGACAGTTGTCCTGATAATGGGTCGGTTCCGGAGGGGCTATGACGTCAAACGCGAGAACGCCGACTAGTTTGTCGAGAATCTTCCCGTTACGAGAAGTCCTCGGACTGTTCCAGATGACGTTACCGCTGTTGAGGTCCCCCGCTATAATGACGGAGTCACCTAAACTGAATATCGCTTCTAAATCGGATTTTAACAGTACCTTTTTAGGCGAAAGGTACGCGGATACTAACACGACATCTGGATGACCGGTCATCCCTAGCTTGCAAACTGACACCTCCATATTGGATAGAGCGGGAGGATCCATCGGCATGCAATACAACGATCGTTTATAATAAATTAACGTGCCACCCCCGCGGGTGACTCGGTCATTTCTGACTACGTTATAATTCGCGATTCTCGGACTTTTCATTTTTGGTTTAAGAAGCGTTTCCTGGACGAGGAGAACGTCAATCTGTCTTTCGCGCAAAAAGGCAGCTACTTGATCGCGCTGTGGCCTTCTTTAAATAAGGAATATGAACTTGTTAAGATCCCGGTCTTTCACTCTCGTTTTTTAACGCGAGGAATCTTAGGCCACAGCGCGATCAAGTAGCTGCCTTTTCCTCGCGTTAAAAAACGAGAGTGAAAGACCGGGATCTTAACAAGTTCATATTCCTTATTTAAAGATGTCGCTTGTGATGGGCCGATGAACGTATTCTATGCGTGTGGCCCGCCTTAGGTCAAAATCATCTTGACCAAGAAAGACCCTTTTAGAAAACACCCGTTTCACGCGACCCTAAATCTCTCATGTAGGCACGTCCTTTGTTTATTGTCCATTGATTATGGCATTCACTTATATTTGTTACAACAATACTTAACCCTCATAAATCGTCAGTCAATGTTCATATAAAAACTTATTGCTAACACTGTAAGTTTCTACATACTAGAACAATATGTAATACAAAACTAAATCGTAATAAATTCATATCTTTCACTTCCTATAACTATTCAGTGTTCAATGTCACCAAATGTCTTGCACATGCTCGCTGTCCGTAACAATATACTTTATAGGTTTCAGAGCTTAACAACAATCTTATTTTATGTTAAATAACAGCGTAGTCTAAGATAGCCACACGTTAGTCTAGAAGAGGACTAGATTTGAAGTGCAGCTGTCGTAATACACCTACAGATTCTTGGCAACAAATTTTCAACAGACCAACCATTATAAAAAGCCATACTATAGATTCATTAAAATATTTTTTTTCTTCTTACCTTCAATTTTAGAAAGCCTAAAGGCTTCCCGAGTAAATGTACTACTAATGTACAGCCGATGCAAGAATAAAGTAATTAATTAAGTGGTAACTAAAATAATATATAGAGCATTCAACGAAAAATAGGTCGAAAACCAATCCACAAGTACTGGGTTTTTTAACGGTTACCTACAGATTAGTGAATGGCAAATCAACCAAAAACGTAGTTGCAGCTTGAATACGAAAGCGAGAACAAGAAGCAATAAACTGAAGTAATTTCCTAGTGAAAAGGACTACAGAATCTATTAATAACGTTATTTTTGTCTATTATATAGTCGTAAATATTAAGAGGGTCTGTGTAAAAGATAAATTCTTTAATCGCAGTACATATAATTCGTTTTATCCTAAAGAATAATAATTATATTATTAGACAATATTAAAGTAAAAGAAGTTATTAGCAAAAACCGACATAGGTAATTTATATAATTCTAATTGTAGGATATTATAATTAAGTATTCATAATATCTCACTTCACATCAACCAAACCTTAGTGTAGAATAAAAGTAACAAGATCTCTATTTGACATAAGTGACTATAAGGTATACTAATTAGACTAATGCTGGATATAATGGAGTTTTAGTGTTTTTTGAATATAGATATTAAGATAATTTTGTGATACATATTTCAAACAATATATGAGCTTCTATCGTCAAAGAGGACTGAAATTAAAATAATTACATGCTAAATTTGAATATTATCTAAGTTTTCAAAGCATTACTAGGTACCTCACTACGTGAATGTTTTACATTGCCCAAAACATTACGTAATTGTTCTATGAACACGTTATTTAACCAAAAATTCAGGTTTATTTTATTTTCATATTCTAGTATTGCCCAAATGCAACACCAAGACGAGACTTGGCTTGGTCTTGCTATTTATATAGCGCACTCAGTCTTGGTCTTGCTGCAAGAATCTTATAATTTTTACAAATTTTACAATTACTTAAAATCAAAATACTCTTTATTCAATTTAGGCCCTGAGAAGGCACTTATGAACGTCAAAGCTACCACCGGTTCGGGAAACAACCCAGTCATCGAGAAGAACCGGCAAGGAACTCGATCTGGTTTATCTTTTCATAATACGTAACATATATATGTCGGTGAAAACGTTATTCCCGTTGACATCGTCATTAGTGGTTACGGGTTTAGTGGGCGTCATTCGGGTAAAATGCGAGCACAAAACACAATATTCACATTACTTTAATTTAGATTCAACAATAGTTTTACACTATACAATGATATCGTTGTAAAAATTAACAATTAAGACCGAGCAGCGAGTTCGGGGCACCGATCTTACTTTAATCAACGAATATAATAATACTCTCATCACGGATCCAACTCGATCCATCACTATCATACCAATGTTCCATATAAAACTGTCCACCTTCTAAAAGTAAAGATGGCGCCTCGACCACGCTCGAGGAATTAGCTCTGCTCTGATTGGTCATTACGTAAATTACATTGTATGTAGCTTCTATTACATTATTAAGGTTTTAAGCTATAGAAAAATGTAACAAATGAAATAGAATAAAAATTAAGTATTTTGAAAGTAATAAAACTGTACGCCTTTTAAAGTAAATGTTGTCTGGACTCCGCTCGAGGCACATGGTCTGTTCTGATTGGTCGTTATGTGAATTACAATATTCTTAACTTTTATCATATTATTAAGGCTTTTAAGTTATGGAAAAATGTTATAAATCAAATAAAATTAAATTAAGAATTTAGATGAAGACAAATAATATTATGTGTGTAAACAATAATCAACTCGACTTATAGCTTCCTCCGACATATATATTTTTTTATTATTACAACATAATAGACACATAAAGCTACATTCGTTTTTAGTGGGTGCACAGAGAGAGGCGTCACTTCCAGACGTCGCCATCGTTCACATACTGATCCACCCTTTATGTATTAAGACCCGCTTGATATAACATTTGAACCTACTATCCGGCAAATCGGTAATGTGTTTTGGGACTTTGTTATAATATCTAACACTATTACCTTACTTATTAGCCCATTGCTATTTATTAAACACATTAGGTTAGACCTTAGAACAATGTAACCGATGGTACATTTTAAACTTATATGTACATAGATATAATAAATTAATTAAATTCATAATGAACAAAAATCATAATGAATAAAGAAATATCTACAGGAAGGTATTTGTAATTCCTTCCCGTGGAAAGATAGTAGATGCTTTCTTAAGCATGAACAAAGCAAGCAAGCAAGTGTTTGTATTTTTCATATTTTTTCTCTAATCTTTAATGCTGGCACACTTCATAAATAACGATTTGGGACGCAGAAATTATTTCGAAAAACTCATTACATTTACTTATACATCTTAGAGTATCTGGATCGGATGCTACAACTCTCACTACTTCGATTACAACTATTTGAAATTTCGTCTCTCATTTCACATTGTTAACTTATGAGACCACTTATAATACTGTACCATTAAGCATTATTCAAGTTTACGCTCTAACAGAGGCTTCTGAAGACGAGGAATTGGAATTTTTCTGTAGTACTATTGACAAAGCTATACATCTCTCAGAAAATAACATTATAGTCATGGGCGACTTTAACGCCAAAATAGGACAAACCAGTCCCAATGAAAACGTCACAGGTAGCTACGGATATGGAGATAGAAACAGTCGTGGAAATAGACTTATCAATTTTGTGTATGAGAATAATTTAGCTATTATGAACACCTTTTTAAAAAAAACAACAAACAAAGATGGACTTGGAGATCACCTAAAGTAGAATAAAGAACGAAATAGGCTATATTCTAACAAACTTAAACAGAAACATATACGATATACAGGTTTTAAACGTCACTTATCCTTCGGACCATAGACCAGTAAGAGCATGAAACAGTCGTGGAAATAGACTTATCAATTTTGTGTATGAGAATAATTTAGCTATTATGAACACCTTTTTAAAAAAAACAACAAACAAAGATGGACTTGGAGATCACCTAAAGTAGAATAAAGAACGAAATAGGCTATATTCTAACAAACTTAAACAGAAACATATACGATATACAGGTTTTAAACGTCACTTATCCTTCGGACCATAGACCAGTAAGAGCATCATTAAATATTCTTCCCAAAGAAAAAAGTCGTAAAAAGTTTGGTCAGTACCCCAGCTTCCAATTAAAAAACGTATAAGAAATACAAACATACAAACAAGCATTGAATAGCTACTTAATTAACTTACTAGAGAACTGGAGAGATGAGGACACTATTCAGAATCGCTATGATGATATAACGAACGCAATAGACACCAGCTTGAAAATAGTTCACGAGGCTTTACATAATATAAATTCAAGGAAAAACCAAATATTATCAACGTGGACAAAATCGTTAATCTGCAGGAGACAAGATTTCCAAAAAAGAAAACCAAAAGATTAAATCACTAAAAATGGAGAAAAGTCCAGGCCCGACAAGATCACAAATAAAGTCATAAAGACTGGATGCGAGTTTCTAACAAAACCACTAACTCTACTTTTTAACCTGATACTGCACAGCTCATATACTCCTCATCAATGGTCAGAATCAAACATCATCTTGCTCTAAAAAAAAGGAGACCCTAATAACATAAATAACTACAGACCTATAAGCCTTCTCTATATAAATTGTTCTCCTCAATAATGGAGAAAAAAATAAGAAAGAACACAGATAAATACCAACCCATTGAACAGGCAAGCTTTAGAAGAGGTTTTTCAACAGTGGATCACATACGCTCGCAAGAAATGCTGATAGAAAAATACCAGGAGTTCAAGAGACCACTGTACATTGCCTTCATCAACTATCAAAAAGCATTTGATTCTCTGTTCCACTCATCGATATGGGAAACACTACTATCTCAAGAAGTGCCACTAGATTACATAAAAACTCTAAAAAACATCTACAACAACAGTACTAGTAGAGTGAAGCTAGAAACTACAGGACCACCCATACACATAAGAAAAGGCGTACGACAGGGGGACCCACTCTCGCCTACTATCTTTATAGCGGTGCTAGAGTCCATCTTTAACAAGCTAAACTGGGAAAAAGTTGGCATAAATATAAATGGAAGTTACTTGAATCACTTGAGATTTGCCGACGACATAGTCCTGTTATCAGAAACTACAAATCAATTGCAAGAAATGATAAATAGTCTACATGAGGAAAGTCGGAAAGTGGGCTTGGAAATAAATTTAACAAAAACTAATATCATGTCAAACTAGATCGCAAGACCTATATATCTTGAAAATTCATCTTTAAATATGTAGATGCTTACATTTATCTGGGAAAGCAAGTTTCATTCGATCAACAAAATAATGAACTGGAAAAAGAAGAGTCAACATCACATGGAAAAAGTTCTGGAGCCTCAAAGAAATACTCAAAAGCGATATGAGCATACGGTTGAAAACGAAAGTCATGAATACCTGCCTACTTCCCTCATTAACATACGCCTGTCAAAGTTGGAAATTTACCAGGAAAATAAAAAATAAAATTACATCTTACAGGAATGCAAAGAAGCATCTTAAAAATTAAGAAAATCCAAAAGATCGGCCATTCCATCATAAGAAAGAAAACAAAAGCCATCGACGCTCTCAGCCACTCACAAAAGCTAAAATGACGATGGGCTAGACACGTAGCTTAGCGACAACCGTTGGACCCAAAATACAACATCATGGGCAGGTCCATCAGGACAGAGAAAAAGAGGAAGACCCAATGCACGCTGGGGAGACGATATAACAAGAGTAGCAGGTAGTCAATGGCTGCGAGTGGCAGAAAACAGAGAACACTGGTCATCTCTGGAGAAGGCCTTTACCTTTCATTAGAGAGGGTTCTTGCTATTGTTTTTTTATTTTTATTTTTTTCAAATGTACCATAACTAGTAAGTAAGTTTAAAATGTAAATAACTCTATATACACATTGTTACTGAAAGAGAAGCAAGAATTAAAAGGCTTTTTTATTTTATTTATTAATTTAATCATTATTTAAAGTAATTTATGAATGTGTATGTTTGTTTTTATGTAATGTAAGTTTTTTTTAAATAAATAAACATTCGTTTTACTAACACATTCCTGAAATCATTATTTATGTTTCAAATAAAACAGTAGTTTCTAGTAAAACAAGTTTAATAATTCTGAAATACTTATGAAGTGTATGCATATTCAATAATACGAAAACATATTAAATCCTAAAATTTGTAGTGACAGCCAAAATGGGTTACATTTCGAGATGAAATTATTACATGCATTTCAATAGTTATAGAGCCTTATTCATTCTTTTTGTCAAAGACAATTGATAACCGTCGACCGCCTTCATCATAATGTCGAACTTCGCTCTTATATGAGGAATTGGGCCAGCTTCGGGTTCCATCACTACTTTGTACCTTCGAAGTATTGTTGATAATAAAGTTTTTATTGACATCAAAGCGTACCGATATCCTAGAAGGTAAAAAACAATTCCTTTAAATTTATATGGAATCAAAAAGTATATAGTCCTGGTTTAGCCTTTTACAATAGTCCAGTTAAAACTTTCAAGTTCGAATATTTCATTTATTTCTGAGATATTACGAAAATTCAAATTATTACTTAACTTCATTTACAGATTTTTGTTTTATTGTAAACGAAGACTGCTATATTTTTCTAAATTTTGATATTATTGTAACTTTTTGGGGTTTGAAGTAAAGGAAAAAATATAAATGGTACAAAGATCTAGAAATAATTTAGAATTTTGATATCTCAAAGTGGGGTGCGGGTCAAATTTCGAAAATGTTAAAACTTTTTTCACTTGGAGGTACAAACGAAAATAAAATCGGTACAAACGAAGCACTATCGAATGGTATTTTCATAATATATTTTATTAAAGTGGGGTACCAAGTCCACATAGCTTTATCTGATCCATTTCTTTTTGTTCCCTGACATTAGTGTACGGCCCGAGTGAATCTGCGTTCGGCGAGGCGTGCAGCGCGATGAGCAGCTTCCAAGAGCGACGCTCGTGCGCCGTTCTGGACACTCGCGTATTAATGCATCTTAGTCCATTGAAATGTTACAATTTAAGGACCTAATATTGCATTTTTTAGAGGACGCAATTTTATTTCTGAGACATGTGTGGGGGTCTATAGAAGTTTAACCCCAAGTTTGTGGAGTTGCCGCCCTTGTCCCCCGGCCGCCATGTTGTAAAAGGGGGTGCAAATACCTTTTTTGCGACATCTCGGAAACTATGCGTCCTACAAAAAATTCGTAAACACATAATTGGTACCAAATCGCTTTGCCTACAAATATGTCCCTATGACTTTTTGCCCTAAATTTAAAATGAAAAAAGTTATAAGCAAGAAAATGAAAAAAAATCTAATTTCACGTTAAGGTTTCATGTAAAAAAAATCCTAATTTACGTTACGTTAACGTAAGGGCTAAAAACGTTCCATAAAGGATCTTTGATTTACTTTTTACAATACACTGTGTGACGCTTGACATCAGTCACACCTGATGGAGGGTGAGGACGAGGCCTAGGATGTAACGAGTTCACCCAGTAAAAGCACATTCACTCTTCTTTTGAAAATCACTTCAGGATAAACAGACGCAGGCAGCGCATTCCATTACTTCGCGGTTCTTATAATAAATGACGATGCAAAGCACTTCGTCCGGATGAATGGTATGTCAACCGCGAATGAATGGAGGCCCGTATGGCGTCTGGTAGACATACCATGAAAAGGAGACGGTGGAATTAGTTGGTGCAGATCTTGTGCACATACTCCAAAATGTAGCCAATAAAATACTACAAAACAAGAGACTCTACGCCGATGTTCTAGTGTTTGCAGTTTGGCTCCTAACAATGATTCATTACCGACTAGTCTTCGAGCTCTGTAATCGACGGAGTCTAACAAGGCCAACTGGTATTTGGCAGTCCCATTCCAAAGGTGGCAGCAATACTCCATACACGGCCTTATCTGCGACTAATACAGATTAAGAAGCTGCCTTGGTGTAAAGTACCGCTTCACCCTGAAAAGGATCCCCAATTTTTTTGCAGCCATTTTAGCCTTAGCCTCAATCGAATGTCCATATTTGAGCTTGGCGTTTAAATTTATCCCGAGGAGCTCGACGTTGTCGGTAACCGGTATGGGTACACCCTGGAGAATAGGTTTTAAATAGAACGGACTAAGTTCCAAGGAGAACAGACAGATTTCTAGATGTATGGTGTCATGTTCTAGAACTATAAATGGTTCAGTGATAGAAAGTTTGATAATTGCACCAGTCGAGGTATATTGAAATTCGACTGTTATCGTAAGCCTACATGAAAGAAAATATCGCAATGATATCAGAATATTCACAAGTCTGTCATCCGAATCCAGTTCGTGTGATCGAGGAACAATATTTGAAAGCTTTCGTTGGGACGGAGATCAGATGCAGTCCATTAAACTAATGAATAAATGTATTAGGAGTAAATTGCAAACTTACCTAGACAATTCCGAGGTCCACTACTAAATGGCATATAACTACAACCGTGATCTAATTGAAACCGTTCAGGTAAAAATCGATCAGGATCGAAATGCTCCGAATCAGATCCCCAATATTTGGGGTCTCGTTGGATACCCCATATCGAAATAAATTTCCCTGCCCCAGCTGGTAAAACACGACCAGATGCTAAAATAGAATATCGATAAAAGTAAACAATAATACATTAAAATTTACTACCAGAAATTCACTAACACATGGGTAACAAAATTCAAAGAATTCTGCAAAGATTAATTCGAGGCAGAGTTATAAACCCTTGAACATATTTTACTTACCGCAGGTAATGGTGAAGGACTGGCTACAAACTGAATATTATTTGTGAATAGAAAACAAAATACTTGACGACATAAAACGTTTATAAGTATGATTATAGCCACATCATGTCTTTTTATAAGGTGAATATTATAGTAGATGTTACTTTGCTATTCCGTTCAACGTTTGGACGTTTGCACGTCCGTACGAACGATTCAACCGTCAACCAAGGCTGCATTTTAATCATTATTTGTTAAGTTAGTTTCTAATATTTGGCTATTTATATTACTAGTTTCAAATTTAACTTTTTCAAATACACTTCGTACAAATAGAAAGAGGTGACAGCGGCCAACCAATTCTAGGTGTAAGTAAAGTTTATTATAAAATTTACTGATGGACTTCCGCAAAGTAACGACTTCTTCAATCAAATTATTATAAGATACTTATAGAATTAAAAAAATTATACTTACGCAAATGTACGTCTTCCAATACCTTTCTTACAATAAAAGGTACTGGTGGAAATAATCTGAGCGACTCCTTTACCACCCTATCCAAGTATTTTAAATTAGTTAAATCTTCTTTCTCTAGAAGTCGATCTGTATCTCCAAACACCTCATACAATCTAAGAAACGGATAAACAAATTGAGCACCAGCTATTAATTTACGATTTTGATAATAATAAAAATTAAGTCAAATCGTACTTCACAACATGTTAAGTATGAAAACTAGATTAGGGTTTACTCAGGGTAGGACTCAAAGTAAGAAAGGAATTCGGGATGTACGGTTGAAATTTGCGAGTTGGAATGTGGGAACAATGACTGGAAGAGGAAGAGAATTAGCTGATGTCTTGCAAAGAAGACGTATAAATGTGGCTTGTTTGCAAGAGACGAAATGGAAAGGGACGAAAGCGAGAGAGATTGGTATAGGATATAAATTCTACTACTGTGGGAGTAACGGTAAGAGAAATGGTGTAGGAATTGTATTAGACAATGAGCTTAAGAAATGTGAGACGGATGTAAAAAGAGTAAATGATAGATTAATATTGGTGAAATTATTGATAGAACAGATGACGGTCAATATAATAAGTGTGTATGCGCCGCAAGCTGGGTGTAATGAGGCTGTAAAAGAAAAGTTTTGGGAAGATTTTGATGGGGTGATGATTGATATTCCACAGAATGAGGATATCTACATCGGAGGTGATTTTAATGGGCATGTGGGAAGAGAGAGTGGAGGTTATGAGAGAGTAGCTAATACTTTTTTCCATAAAAGAGATAAACCCAAATTGATTATTTTCTCTTACGAAGAAATAATATTAAAATAGTGCAAGATTGCAAGGTTCTGCCTGGAGAGATATTAGCTACTCAACATCGTCTATTAGTGTTAGATTTAAAAATAAAATTAAAACTTGCTGGAAATCAGGCAAATGCTCCACCCAAAATTAAATGGTATCTAATAGAGAAAGATGAGTATGTGAAAGAATTTAGAACAAAAGTTGTTAATAAAATGATAGAAATGGAAAATATGGAAGCGAAAACTGTTAATGAATGTTGGAATGAAATGGCAACATGTGTAAGGAACGTAGCAAAGGATGTTTTTGGTGTAACGAAAGGAAGAGGAAAGATAGATAAGGATACTTGGTGGTGGAACGAAGACGTACAAAAGGCTTTGAAAGAAAAAAAAACTGCTTTCAATGAATGGAAATGTATTGAAGACCAAGATAGTACGATTAAAGAAAATAAGAGAATAATGTATGTAGAATGTAGAAGAAATGCAAAAAGGGCAGTTGCTATTGCTAGAGCTAAAGTACAAGATGATTTGTACCAATCACTAGAGAGCTCACAAACACAAAAATATTTGTATCGATTAGCAAAAGTAAGAGAAAATAACACAAGAGATATTACACACGTTAAATGTATAAAAGACGATGGAGGAAAAGTTTTGATGAATGATGAGGACATAAAGAGTCGTTGGAAGAAATATTTTGAAAGACTGATGAATGAAGAAAATGACAGGACCGGAGAGTTAGAGACCGTACCGTCAAATTTAGGCGTTGTACAAGAAATAAGTGAGGATGAAGTAAGAAAAGCTGTGAATGGTATGAAAAACGGAAAAGCCGTTGGGCCAGATGGCATACCGGTTGAAGTATGGAAGTTTTTAAAAGTAGATGGGTGGATGTGGCTGACTTTATTTTTTAATAAGATATTGCTAGAGGAAGCGATCCCAAATGAATGGCGCGATAGCGTAATAGTGCCTATCTTTAAGAATAAGGGTGATGTGCAGGACTGTAACAATTATCGAGGAATAAAGCTGATGTCACACAGTATGAA